>VXBQ01009327.1:0-130654 GCA_013400175.1 Phainopepla nitens
AGTCCTGCCAGCAAACCTGCTCCCGTGCGGAGTCCTCTCTCCATGGGCCCACAGATCCTGACCCACAGACTTCTCCTGGGTCACAGCCTGCTTTGAGCATCCACTTGATCTGGTGTGGGGTCCTTCATGGGCTGCAGGTGGACTTATGCCCCAGCATGGACCTCTGTGGGCTGCAGGGGAACAGGTGACTCACCATGGCCTGCACCAGGGGCTGCAGGAGATTCTCTGCTGCAGAGTCTGGAGCGTCTCCTCCCCCTCCTTCTTCCCTGACCCTGAAGAATTCTAGCTGTTGCTGACAGGCTCAGCCTTGACCAGCAGTGGGTCAATCTTGGAGTATCTTGGTATTGTCTCTGTCAATCACTGGAGAAGCTTCAGGCAGCTTCTCACAGAATCCAACCCTGTAGCCTTCCCACTGCTAAAACATTGCCACACAAACCCAATACAAGAAAATTTGCCTGCTTGTAATTTTCAAGTATTTCTTCCATCTGCTCTTAAATATTTTCAGTAACCATTCCTACCACTGTGCTCTTTGGTTCTTACCTTAACCATAGCCTTGGTGGTACTCACATGTTCTCCCTTCCACACATGTTGATTACACATTGCTTATCTCAGAATATTACTCATCTGGTCTTCTATAATTTGATGGCATACAGTCTAAGAATATGTGCTAATTTCTTCCTCCCACCTCCCAGTTCCACTAAGCAACCCCACAGGCAGTCTTAATACCCTATAAAAAATATTGCATTGTCTGGCAACCACTCCCCAGACCACCACTCCAAAAGCAACACTGAGGGGGTTCTCTGATCCAGGCAAAACACACTGACAGTCACAATCCAGTCCCCCATAAAGAAAAAGCCTCAATGTAAGAACTAGAAGGGGTATTGACTTTTCAGCAGCAAAGCCACAAACTGTGCAGGGTCAGGGAAAGGTAGACCTCATCTTTCAGATGGTCCCTGCAGAACAAGGCTTTTCTAAGAGATTGGAATAATTGGCGCTATTTCTGACTAAACAGGTCTGTTGTTTTCTGGCCATGCTGAGTGGATAGAGGCCAGAGCTCTTCATATTCCACCTTTAATGAATAGTAAATTTAAAATGATTTATAAATTAATGTGCTTCCTCCCTCCTCCTCTCACTCTGTAAATAAGTGCAGCTTTCGATTTATCTGTGTGAGAGAAGAATTCAAGCTGGAGAGAGTTTGATGCTAGAGGAAAATAAGCTAAGCGGATGATGATAAAAGCAAAAAGGGGAGAATATAACATCAGCTCTGTTGATTAGCATAAGAAAGGCAAGCCTCTAAAGAATAATTCCTCATAGAGTGAAAGGTTGTCATCTGGGGACAGGTGGGTGCTGAGGCGTACAAACACAACAGTGATGTGCCTGTGCTCTGTTCCTCCACCTCCCAGACATGGTTCCCCAGCACCACTGACACCCCCCCACTCTAGTGCTGTTGGCTCCCAGACACAGGGAGCCGGGAAGCCCAGGAGGAGAAGGGGCATGATGAGGAAAGCAGGTGCTGTTACTGAGCTCAGAAACCCCACGTACATAAAGTGCCTGCTGCCTCATCTGCCGCACTCGCTCAAGACACCACTGGAACAAGGAGCCAGCATTTAATGATATAAATTACTTTTGGAGAAAGGAGCACATAGGTTATGCTTCTCTCTTTTCAGACTCACTAACTGTCCAACTCAATATGAAAATGAAGCAATGTGAACCATATTGTATGTATGTGTATATGCATAAATAAACGCCAAGAAGCACATAATTATTCTCTGTGCTAAAATTCTAATTTTTGCAAATATAATTACAATAACTAAGTCAAGCAGAATCTCTTAAAGAAATCTCAAGATCTTTGATCAATGAGATTAACCTCTATATTGTTACTTTTGAAGTCAAATTTTACAAATAGCTTGTCAATGCTTTAATAATAATCACTATGTTGTGATTTGTGATACATGTAATTAACACCGTTTTTAGAGAAGCAGTACGAAAATAATCACAGAATGGGTCAGGTTGGAAGGAACCACAGTGGGTCATCTGGTCCAGCCTCCCTGCTCAGAAAGGGTCATCCCAGAGCAGATTGCACAGGACAGCGTCCAGGCAGTTCCTGAATATCTCCAGTTGTGGAGACAGAGACTCTACAACCTCTCTGGGCAAGCTGTTCCAAGGCTAAGGAGAGGGGCAGGATCACCTCCCTCGAGCTGCTGGGAATGCTCTTTTAGCGCACCCCAGGAAACCTTCTTGGCCACATGGGCACACTGCTGGCTCATGGACAGCTTGTTGTCACAAGACTCCCCAGGTCCTTCTCTGGAGAACTGCTTTCCAGCAGATCGGCCCCCAGCCTGTACTGGTGCCTGGGATTATTCATTTTAAGGCGCAGGACCCTGCATCTGCCTTTACTGAATTTCAAACAGTTATTCTCTGCTCATTTCTCTAACCTGTTGCAGTCCTTCTGAAGGACTGCACAGCCCCCTGGGGGATTGGCCACTCCCCCCAGCTTTGTGATAATAATGATTATAGCACAAACAAACCTCAAAATTTGAAACCTAATATGATGTGGTGTGACAAAATTACATGGAGGGGCCAGCCAGTTCATAAGGTGTCAGCTGGAGATATAACACCAGATTTAAACATGTAAAAAGGCTGCATCAATCAGGAGAATTGCTCTCAATCCACTGCTCTCTCAATCCACCATGGACAAGTAGCAAAGGAGCCTTTAAATCCTGTAAAGGGGTTTTAAGTTGCCTGGATGTATGATCATACTCATATATAGATAGACAGATACATGTGTGTATGTCCTACGGACAAACACACTGAAGTACTGCAACAGATTGCATGGAAATGTTATATAGTCTCCAACATAGGCTTTCAAGATCTTGCAAGTAAGATGGATGAAGACATGATGCTTTCCAGGGACAGAATGATTGACTTGATGAATGTCAATCATGTCTTTTTCTATGAGTTTACACATCTAAATAAGTTTTTTTCCATTTGTATGGTACATCTTTTCTATTTGTATTGTTGCAACAGATGACAAAGGAAACAATGGAGAAAAAAGACCTAGTATAAAACACAAAAGAGATGCAGATATCCCAACACATTTGCAATTCTCTACTCATTGTATCTACCAATAAGCAGAAACAGTTAATGGCATAAAACTTTAGCTTCCACGAGAAGAGAAGCCCTAGCTTTCTTTCTGGAGCAGCACAACTGTGTTAGGAGGCAGGCTCTCAGTTAACTTCTGTGCATACAGGAAAGACGGTTTGGGAGAAGGGAGAGAAGCCATAAGGGAGAATCAACACAACAGTCATTCATAAAACTATCATAAGCAAATGGAAAAGTTAATATGGAAATTACTTAATATCACTTGGATAGTTCATGATCAAGTGAGAGGCTGCTGCTTCCAAGCAAGCCCATGAATGATTAAAGCCCTAGAAGCACATTCACACAAAAGCTCTTTTATACAGTTAATGTGAAGAAAAGGTAATGGAGAAAAATTCCATAGAAAACCTTTAATTCCCATCTCCAAACTGATAGCACAACTTTAAACGGGAATAAAGTTTTTGGTAGTTTAAGTATCACACAATCAACAGGAAAGAAAACAGCACAAAAAAACTGCCATGACTTTATCACTTGGGTGTGACTAGTGTTTAATAGAGAAGGGTTCCCAGTAGATTAGCACTAAAACTTGAAGTATCTCAGGCAATGCCAAGAGCTTGTCCATAATTTTTTTTTTTGTATAAGACTGCTGCATTCCTCAATTTCCTACTAAAAACAGTTTCTTCAGTGTACTGTCAGCAGAGACTCACCATGAAAAAAAAAATACGCCAGAATATTTTCTTTTTACTTTTAGTAGGATTTGAAACTGATATTTAAAAAAAACAAACCAAACAAACAACAACAAAAAAAACCCAAACAAAAAAGCAAAACAAAAACCCACAAACAATAAACAAACCACTTTTAAATGAGTGATAACAAACTATGCTGGAGAATTGGAAGACAATAAACTTTAGCTCCTCTTGCAATTACCACTGCAAACTATACACATAAAACCTGTCTATTCCATGAAGCAAAGTACCAAAATGCGCCTTGAAACTTTATTTCTAAGTAGAAGCTTAATAAGAATTTTGTCCAAAGACTTTCTTTTGGTGCAAACAGAATCACTTCAGCTTTTACCATACATTACAGATTTCAATTGCTCTGTTTTAATAAAGAGACCCATGGTTTATAACTGTGATTCTCTAACAGAGTAAAGCCTATTAATCAAAATGCTGTTCTGATGGGCTGTGCAAATAAATAGCAGTAAAGTTATGCTTAGTGTGGCTATGGTGCATGAAAACCTGCTCCCAGAACAACTGGAATGAAGAATTGTTCATTTACAGTTTCTAATCATATTCAGCATCTAGAATAAAAATCTGATGTTTCTTAATTGCTTTGAGTATATTATTTCATTTTTCAAAATCCTATAACACAACACTGACATTACTGGCACCGTTTCACATCTATAGCATTCATTCTTTCAAAATAAAATTATTATTACCCCTTGCTTTGTATAGGAAAAACCTACCTTAGAAAAAGGATACAAGGATGACTTTAAAATATGCTGAGTAACATGTTTTCTGAAAAGTAAAAAGCAAACCCTATGGGTAAAATTAGCCCTATTTCTCATGCATAAAACCTAACAAGCAAGAAAAGCAGTGTGATTGCTCTATGCAGGAAGGGAGGATTAGTCTCTCAGGGCTCCTGCAGACCAACAACATTCAAAATGATTTGGGGGTAAACTCAGGTCTGGATCACCAGATCTCAACAGGGATATTGCAAAGATAAATCCATCTCAGATGAGGTCTCAGTTGTAAATGTGAGAAACTAATTATTTTAAGAGGTGACTAACAGGAGCCCGAGCCCTGGTGGGAATAGCAGGGGCATTCACTTTTGTTAACCAAGCAGCCAAGTTTAACACCTCCAAAGGAAAAAATTTATTTCTATGTTCTTTCAAGAATGCAAATATTATGCACGTAAAACAAGCTCTGTTTATTTTAACATCCGTGGACAACAGCTGTGGAAACTAGACCTGATCTCCCTCACAGGAAGTTATACACTTGTGTTTTCAATGTTCAGTGCAGAATTGTTTTGCTTCTGCTCTCCATGACAGAAATTATTGCAGTGAGTATTTTTTTTTTTTTTGAGTGTACCTTGGATATTTTTCCTAAATTAATCTTAAGAGGGTAATTTTTATACATCATAGTTCCATTATTCAAGAATTTTATTCTCCTCTTATTTTGGCTTGGTTTTTCCCTAACACCTCCAGAAATACAGAAGTATACTTCAAAATAACCTAATCCCTAGGTTATGTGTTAATTTTAAAAGATATGTGCAACTTGTAGCACCTTCTGACCATTAGTATGGCAGAAAACTGTCATTAGGGGCTGATTTTTATAGCACTTTATTTCTTTTGACATACTGGTGAATTATCACCAGTAAGGTCCAGCCTTGGCTACTCCAAAATATAATGATGAAGCACAAAAAGTAAAGGTAGTGCAGAGCTGTTAACCAGCCCTTCTCCTTGCCCTCCTGCTTCTAATGTCCTTAACAAAATACATGTTCTTTTGTCTGTGCATTTATGACCTCTTACTTTCCACTTGTCTTGCTAAGCATTGTCATTTCTCCTGTGACTTTTTCTTAGAATGAGCTAACCATTCTGTAGCAGCTTGGACTGATTTGAAATAACCTCTATTGCTTAAAAGGTGATGAAATTACAGCTACAAAACTTGTCCAACTATGTCATTTTAACAATTACTACAAAGTTAGCCAGGGCTTGTCAGCCTGACTAAGTTGTACCACCAAAATGAGAATTTCAGGTTCTACACTTACATATGTTCACAAATCCTTTTGTGAGCACTTGCACTTTATGATTTTTTATATGGCTTGAAAAGCAATTTATTATCTAAACCCAGAAGTAGATATATGTAGGTATGTAACAGCTCCTAATTCCATTACGGACCAGGTTTATTAAGTCATATATGTAGTATCAGGGTTAGTATTAGGTTTAAAGTGGGTTTTTTTACTTTACAAGAACTCTCTACTTTTGGATTTTGTTTCCCAGATGTATTAGTATCAACCTACATGGAAACACAAAGCACTACAAAAGACTACAGAGACGTGGCTCTTCACAGATCTAGCAATGCCTACTTGTTACCACCTTATCTGATGCCTGACCTTTTTCCCATCTCCTAAAAGTTATACTTTCTACATAGCTATACATTTTTACAGAATGTTAAAATATGTTCTTCACTCAACAAAACTTTAATCTAATTATTATGCTTTTCACTAGATTTCCTCAGTTTCCTGCCAATATGCTGTGGGCCATGGCTCTCCAGTATCTCTTGACAGTCCACACTGGGGTAAAGCATTTCACAATTACCATCACTAAAAAGGAGATAAGAATTAGATTCCATGTTCATAGAAGAATCTATTTTTCTATGAAAGCATTTCTCCAACAGATTCATATTTTTCATTTCCAAGAAACAAACTTGAAAACAAAAAAGGCACTAAAAATGGTTGTACTTCTACTTTTTCTTAATATACCATGATATTATCTGAAACAGATCTGAATGTTATTCATAACAAAATTATGCTCTTTTCTGCATTTTTAATTTTAAAATACTCTCTCTCTTGACAATTCACAGTTCATCACACATTGAATATCACATCTCATCTTCTAGTTTAAATCTTCAAGATTATTCTTCTATTAATCATGCAACAGTGGATAGATATTGCTTCAGGATCATTTGTGACACATTTTTAAGGTATCCTTTAGAGCAACTAATTAAAACTATAAAAGCATCAAGCTAAAATAAAAACAGCAGGTACATCCATACATCCATTTTCAAACGGTTGATCTGTTTTTCCCACAGAAATTCTTGCTGTAGCATCCACAGAAAATTTCTACTTCATTCTGAAGACAAATGATCAATAAATTTTTTTCTCCCAAAGTGGAGAATTGTCTCCCTATAAAAAGCACTTTTTTGGGCTTGGTTCCTAAAAGTAACCCTAATCCAGCAAACAACTTAAGCATGTTAATAAAATTAAGTATCCAAGTAGTCCTCGTGATGCAAGGGATTTCATACCTAAAACATGGGGTGAGGGAACTGCTAGGTGTATGAAGCAGCATCCATAAGTGCCTTAGTGGACTGTGTCCAGGCAGCTTGTCTCCTGCACAGTTTGAAGAGTCTACATTCTGTTTGAAAACCTTCCTTTTACACATTTACTTGCTCAAGTTTATCAGCTGTATTATTCAATTATGAAATATTTGAAGCCCTTGGTGGGAAAAAAGCAAACAAACAAAAACCCACAGCATAATATTACAGTACCTGGAGACACCAAGCTGTTCCGGTCGATCATAGTTTGTCTGCATTTGGAAAGTCTGTGACACATTAAAATTCTCTGCAAAGCCTTTACCATATTAATCTTGCAGAAACAAGCATCAATTCCTCAAATTAATGCACTTCTCCCCTTAGAGAACCCTTACACAAATACTGTGCTTTTACATACTGTCTCTAGGCAGCAGTGAAGAAGTTCTGCCCTATTAAGCACTATTTCTTTACATTATTTTGAATTACAAAGAAACTCCAAAAAAATCACAGTAAATATCTTTTCTTTGTGGCAACATATACCTAGTGCTCACAATTTTACATTTCAACAGTAGATGCATGCAAGTTTAGTCAGAATCTTGAGTAGTGGATACAAAACATTATGCGTAAAATTTCATCAAGTGCCATAAACTCTTTAATATCTTGGCAACCAGTCAGTTCAGAGTAACTCAAGAAAAAATTCTTGTCATTACTTGATGGCTCATGGTCTCAAGTGAACTATAAATAGTAAGAAAATCAAATTGTTAAACACTCTGGCTTTAAAGAGGCTGACCATATGAAACAGATTGATCTTACAGAACTATCTTTCAGCCAAATTCTTATTTCACCCGGTCATATTCTATGTCTTTACAAAAGGTAATCCATACTCCAGGAAAGTATAAATTCATGTATCTTCCTTAGGCTTCAGAAAAGTTTTTTCAGTTATTTCAGCTAAGATTTGGGTCTTAAAATCCTTTTCCTTTGAACAAGATTTTCAATAAGATTCACCTAATTCAGCTGTAGTCTTTTACAGGAGCAAAAGAGTCCCATAGACATTTACTTATTAGCTTTCGTTTTATGAGAACTCACACATTATATAAAATTTATACAAGCAAATGCAGAAAATTACATCCTCCCATCTGACACTGGAATGCTAGGACCCAAGTACTTGGATGCTCCAAACATATTGCTTGAAAACATACTTTTCCACAGCAGTCTTAGTGAGTTTAATAGCCTTTTGTCAGCCTAGACTATTCATGCACGTTGTGCTACTAGGAACCTTTACCCAGGGAGGTATTACAAAAACAATAGCAATGAATGTTAAAATCCTCTGTGGCACATTACATAAATTGCAATGTACGTGTGGGACATGAAGGGGTATGTACACATCAACATCAACAAACAATTCCAGCCCTACTGAAATAAGTGTGATCCTACTGGAAAGGACTTTGTATGGATGGGCTTTAAAGGAACTGTGCTGAAATTCAGACTAAACGAACTACACTGGGGTCCACGACTGTTGTAGCAGCTTTATATATACAAACTTGCTCAGAGCGAAAGGCAGAGTGGCAGTAGTTACCAGCGCATTCGTAAATGATAGAAGTTAAAACCTCAACCAGATTGGAGGAAAAGAAGCAAAAAATGTAGAGAAGTGCGGGAGAACTTTTCATAAATCAGATGTTCAATAACATATTCATGACTAATACACATTCTGTGCTGTAGAGGTTTTTTGATTTTTTTTTTTTTTTAGTTTATTTATTTATTTAGGTTGTAGTTCTTTTTAAATATAGATCATTAAGAAAGCATTAAATTGAACAAATCTGTGCCTATTTATACTAGCTCAGTATATGTGGCTACCCAATATCAAGACAGAAATAACAGAAGAACACCAGATAAAACATTCCTTCCTTAAAAGGCTTACCAGTTCCAACAGCTGAGGCCAGGACCAGTTAGACATGTGATCTCAGTGAACCTGGGCTCATTTCTGGATTATTATCATACTGATGATGGCTTGTGGCACAAAGAACAATCCATTTTTAAGAAAGATGAATCTACAAGTTTTCCCAGGTTATATATCTGCCTTTCTAATTCACACTTATTCAAAAAGTACAGACTTCTCGCTACGATATATTTGTGTGTGAGCTCAGAGCAGCTTGACAAAAAACACTAGCTGGGATGCTGACTGCGTGTTAGGTATTGTATATACAGCTATAATTGGGAACACATTGATTCATCTGCATAAAATGTCATCTACCAATTGTTTAATTTAGGGCAGCTAGAAATTGATTTGATTTAGACAGAAATACATAGAAAGACACTTTCCTCTTGGCTTGCTTTCTCATTTTTCTTTTGCCACATGAGTTCTGTAGCCTGTAAACCTTTTCCTTCACAACAGATTCCTCTCTTTTTCAAAAAGCAAACAAATTCTTCCCTAGTGGAATTATACTGTATTTGAGAGTGGCTAATGACAATGATACAGTGCTTAAGGCATTCATACAAAACTATTTGTAGTCAGCCAGCCAGGTTCCCAAGATTGGAAGCATGACTTCTTTTCTAACACTAAGAATTTCCTCAGACATAGTCTCAGAAGGATGACTGTACTGTTGTGAGTCATCTTCATTGTTCAAGGCGTCTAGGCGCAAAAAAAATTGGCACCTTGGAGCTGATTTCCTCAGTTGTTTTGTGTGTGTGTGTACACTTGTGTGGTGGTAGACAAACCAGTATTTCTGTCTAGTTGGCTTCTTAGGTTTTCTTGACGTGCCATCTGTGTCCTGATAAGCTGAACTCACATGTTTTACACATGGAAATAGCACACAAACATGTTCAAGGAAATGCATAACATCCAGATTCAAGCGCCTCTTAATGATAAAAATGGAAACACTGTAGACACAAATCAAAGCCCATAACAGAGCAACGTTCTGAAAAAAAAAAAAAAAACCAAAAAAAAAACAAACAAAAAAAGAAAACCCCACACAACAAAAACAACACAATTACCACATCAGTGTCCAAAAGGAGTATACAGCTTGGTCATCACGTGGTACAGCCAATCCTACAGTCTTTGAAAATCCCTGTGCAAAAGTGGAAAGCCATCTAAGAGAGGGAAATACAGCTAGGACAAAGAAAATTACTACAATGTGGTGAGAAGCCTTCCGCCTTCAAGTGCCAGAGCCATGCATTTTTGAGGAATCTCTACATTTAATGTAAACATACTATATGATGAAATGACTCACTATTGCACATTTTGGCTGAAATGCATTATTTTTTTTGCCATGAAAAGGTACTTTATGGACTCTAAGTTATGAACATAACAGAGGATACAGACTTATTGAATGGTATGATTTTATAGCACACTATGTTGTTACGTCCTGGAACTTCAAAAGGATTGATTTTTTTTTCAAGTCTTCTGTTTAGCTGGAGGGCATGCAGATATATTTTGCTAGCAAAAGGGTTAATAGATTCAACCTTTTGAGAAATGTACTCTTTAGACGCGTATAATACGATGGATAGTTAACTGCATGCACATTGGTAAACAGAGGTAAAAAACAAATTAATTGGAAAGTATAGACTTTATTGTTTGTTCTCTGTTTGATAGATGGATCTCATTATTTTCATTGGACAGAAAAAGCCATAACAGTTTCCAGAGAAAGGAGAAGTGGCAGCTCCAGGAAACTGCTTACAGATGGACACCCAGCAGGCTAAAAATATTACTTCTGTCCACCTCATCAATAAACTGCCTCCATGCAGAATGGCAATTATTCTTTTCCTGCTCATGTTGCCCTTTGTGAGGCATGAGGACTATTATTGATAACAGGGTATGGAGTGCAAAATATATACAGTAACTCAAATTCATTTACTGTAGTAAATCCATACGGGGTAGTAATGATGCCTTTTATGCCATTATTTAAAATGGCAGTGTGCACTCATCAATGTCCAAAAGGATTAAGTTGATCCTGTGTTTTGCTACTGGCCTATTAATGATTAATGACACAGTTATTATTTGCCTGTGTTCGACATAGCACATTCTGAGCTGAAAAAAAAAGAGAACTCTGTATTATGTCTTCAATGGATTAAAATTTTGCAAGCAGCAGGATTTTCTGATCTTTCTTTCACCCAGGGACAGATCCTAACTGTACATAACCTGGAGCAGACAAGTTCCCTTAGATAAAGGCAACAAGACTACAAATGTGCTTTTCTGGGGTGTCAGCAGTGCTGTCACCCAGCCCTGGCTGCGGGGTTGAACAAGCCTCACACAATGCGAGAAGCCATGCGACCCTGAGAGCAAAAGCTGTCTGAGAAAGTGACCACAAATGCTTTCTGTATGAATTGCTGATGCACAAATGGCTTATTACACATTTACATTCCTCTACCTTTCCACCCAAATACTCTTCCTGAATGCACAACAAACTGAGCTTATTCTGTACAAAGAAGTATGATCAGTGCTCCTTGTAGGGATCCATATGGATCTGCTGACTATCCAGCTGAACTTCATACGAGAGAGGCCATGCAAGGTTTTCAATACTTAGATGTTAATTTCTATGTGGCACATGAATTTTAAACTCAGAAATACTAAAAGCATGTTGTTTAAATATACCATACCCACACAAAGGGAAATAATAAAGGTCCAGAAATATTGTAAGAGCTGCAATATGCTCTTGGATAGGAGATTTCTGCCCATAAAGTAGGTTAGATGGACACTTGATCTTATTCATCCTAGATCTTTTTCAGCAAGTGAGCTATGTGACAGGAAATGTTAATTTCATCCATAACAAAATCATTACTTCATGAGGTCCAAGGTGAACTGCCCTTCTGAAATGAAGAAAGTTAAGATAATTAGAAAAATTGGAAATTAATTCAATGCAGAGATTAAGGCAGTTAGAGAAGGCTGCATCCAGAAACCACTAAAGTCAGTGGAAATACTGCCACTGACTGAAGTACAGTCATGTATTAGCTTACTGTTTCAGAGAGAATTCCCCTACAGACACAGAGTTACTCCTATGTTGCTGATGTTGCTATTACTATTGACATCTATCCCTTACAAAGAATCTTTCACTCGTGCAGTTTATAGAAATTTGCAAGTAGGATGAAATATTCTATATTTCAGATTTTTTAAAAAATGTATGAAATTACCTGTTTCTATTTCTGATCTCAGCCCTGACACCACAGTCAGGGGTCCTACACCTTCACTATATGAGTAATATTTAAATTTGCTTATCTGTGTTAGTACCTGAGAAGCCCACCTCAGCAGCTGTTTTGTATATGCACACAAACCTCTTTTACCACACTCATTGTGTAGAATTAAAAAATCTTTGGTTGTTCATTGTCATCTGAATATTACAAATGTTCAGAGCCCAAAGCCTGATGGCAGCTATGCTTGTGGAACAGTCAAGGTGACAACATTCAAGAGTGATCTGTTTGGAAAATGAGAATAGCATATACTTGTTAATACATTTAGTATTCTCTGCTTAATGACCTGTAAGTCATTGCTGTATTTCCATTTCATCCAGTAGATTAAACGGATTAGTAAAAAGCAAAACCTAAAGATTCACTACATATACACACCAAAATAAAATCTCTGTGCTCTAGAACTTTCATGAAAGAAACCAGCAGCATGCCTTCTGAATCACAATTCAAATATGACCAAAAAAAAAAAATCTTTAACACCTTCGACAGAAACCACTTCTTTTTGTGTTGTCCTCTTGATGACTAATATTTAAGATTCCTTCTTAAAAATAGTCTTACATACTCAGAAGAGGTAACTCTCAAAAAGAGACACTGTATTCTCTCTTTTCCTAGACCCAAACAGAAATTACAATTACACAAACATGTTAATCACTGCCATTAGCTCAAATTTCTAAGAATTAGTAAATTCACAAATGCATAGCCAGAACTAAAGAATCATTAAAAATACATTAAAAAGCTCAATCCCTACCAAAACTGTTAAAGTATGCACTTTCCCAGCTATTTGCCAGAACTTGTTTTGGACTTGGAGCTCTGCAGGACCTGGATGGTAAGGCTACCGGTTCACTTACTATAATTTTACAGTAGGTTTTCATTCAAAACTATTTTTACTGCGCAGAATGATATTTGATCTACAGAGAAGTGATATGTCTAATTTGCATTGGAGAATGGATTGAATTTTTATTTCTAGTAAAAAACTCTCAAAACTCTAATTTTTAGTGGGTTTTAGATTTGTTTGTGGTTTTGGTGTGTTTTTTTTTATTTGTCTTTATTTTATTTTTAAGGATACAAAGGCTGGCTAATCAGCATCATCTATTTTCCTTTATTGTTGTCTGGGCTATTATCGAACCAATAAGCAAAATGTGGATAATATCAGTAAAACCTAAAGTTACTGGAAAATTTACTAGCTTTGTATAATATCTAGAAGAAAAAAATTAAGTCTCTCTTTTTAGAGAACAGTAGAACTACCGTTACATCACTAGGTCCATCTTGTAGTAATTCACATTACCATGGTTCAGTGCTGGATTATTTTACCAAAATATTATTTCATCAAGATTTCAGTCTTGCTCTAGTAGGAGAAAGAAAGCAAGCAGATTTTTAAAGTTTTTTTTTCCTCCATAAATGAAACATCTCATATGGCTTTAAACTCAGTATTTCTCATGTCTATGCACTTAATGCTCTGCTAGTTTTTATGACACTACTTGTCTCACAAGTAAAATCAGGCTACTGGTCTTAGCATTATTACTGTTCTCCACATATGGCTCTCTCCTTTATGACCTAGATGAATTACTTTTGCTTCCTATCTTCCATGTGTTAATGAACATCTTTGTTTAATTTTATTCACAGTCACAGAAGCTTCTATTAGTCATTCAAGCCTAGAAAGTTATTTACCTATAAGCAGAGACTTCTCCCAGCACATTTATAAGCACACATATAAATTAGAGTTATTATTTTGACCATGCAATAAAGTTTCCTTAGAGTTCTCTAATCACTTTTAGAATTATACTGTAACGAAAATCTATTAATCTTACAGTACTTTGCACACTACAAAAATGGCATTTCTAATGTAACTAACATATCAGGGTAGGAAGGTGTGGAGAATTAATCTTTCATCATTTCTAAATAAGATAGATAATGAATTAGCGGCCAAAATATCTTTTAAAAAGTTATTTTCTTGTCTTTATGAAGTGCTTCTTTGGTTTATCTGTGTGCTGGTTCTGGCCAGGACTGAGTTCTTGGATGTTATTCTATCCCACCTCATGTAATTGTGAGGTGTGGAGAGAAGGGGTTCCTTCTGGTCGAGTGAGGGTGGCAGGCAGAGCCATTGGGTGTTGTCTGTTGTTGGGGGGTTTTGGTGTAAATTGTCCCTTTCTTGTACCCTTCCTCATCAATACTCTTGCTGTTACTGTTCCAGTAAACTGTTCTTATCTCAATCCATGACCTTTATCTTTTGTGTCTCCAATTCTCCTCTCCAAAGTCCTGAAGAGGGAGGGGAAAGTGGGGGAGCAAGCAAGTGGCACGCCCAGGTGGTTTGGAGAATGTCAGTGGGACCACTAACCTAGGGAGTAGCATTCCTAAATCATGACAATCTGTTGGGAAGCACAACGTGATCTCTACTCGTATGTTATCACTCATAAATAAAACAGGTATGAGCTCCAAAGCACAGATAAGTTGTTATACTTTAACAGATAAGTCCTTCTGTTTAGTACTATTAATTCATTCCTAGATGATGGTAATTTAGTCATGTAAATAAGGAAAAAACCCATTTAATCTTTTTGCCGAAAATTTGATGTCTAACAAGCAATGGGCAAAGGTGAAAAAAAATACCCAAACTCAAGTATTCAAAAGGGTTTTTCTCTTCTTATTTCCCTTTGCATCTCTCCAAAAGTGCTTCCAACATGACACAACAAAATAGTTAGGTGTAGGCAACTGTTGGAAGATTTTAATCTTTTCCTAGAAATGGCTGTTCTCTCAGTAAAGTATGTTAAGAGGCATTTTTTCTAAATGAAAAGTTTCACCTTACTGTAGGACAACCACACTTGACAGAACTTTAATAGACAAGACACGGCCAGAAATTGTAGTTCAAATTTTTGTACTGAAAATTTTGTCAGCAATAAAAGCTAGATGCTTCTTCCAAAATATAATACTGATGAAAGACTGTGTGGATATTGAAATCCATTAAAGTCATGCTGCTGTCTTGAATGAGATTTTTAAAAGACTTCAATTCCTGCAAAATTAAGAAAAAAAAAGAAAAAACCCAAGAAATCTATTAATTACTTACATAAATAAGAGAATTAAATATCTGAGGAATTAGCAACAATATCATTCCATTATCCTTCTATGTATCTAGATATCTATAGAAAGGAGAGCACTCACTGGCTAGGTATTGTCTTTTATTTTATCTGCAATGAGATAAACAGAACACAGGCACACACTGGATTTTCATGACAATGCTAACATGTTTTACATACTATTTACATATTGGGTGGGGAGAAACAGGCAAAAAAGGAAAGGAATTTGTGTACCAACCCCAATCTTGGTTTAGCTATTTTGAAAGTTGCATGATATTAATTCTGATTCCTTAAAAATTAGTTAAATGCAATTTAAAAAGAATAAGCTGAAACACTACAATTGCTACCACCATAAAAGAACCACTTAGCCTCATTTTTAAGCCTCTGAGTGAGACAAAAGTTACTAGGTTACCATCTCTGTTTCCTATCAGTGAAAAATTAAGCTCTTGGGCCTGAGGTTTGCAGCAGTTGTTCAGACAAGAACAACCATGTATGATAAAAAAAGTAGAAACTGATTCATTTTGTCCAAACAGTTACAACCCAAAGTCTGAATTTCATTGCCACTATTATTTAACCTTTCTGACAAGATTGCAATAAACAATTAGCATTGTAGTATATTTCCATGAGTCCATATCCCACTTCTACCAACCACCACCATAAACCAAGCCTGGCTTTCTGTTGAACAGAAAAATTTCATGGGCCAGTGCCTCGTTATTTCATGTGTGTTCATGGAATATGGCCCTAGGCTCTAGAAGAGTATTTTCATTCTGCATTACATGGCAAAAGAAGTATATTCATTTTTTTTACTCCACTTTATCATTATTTAGTTAATTACAGATATAAGCAGCTTCCTGAAGTGGCATCAATAAAGGAAAAAGGAGATTCAGAGGTAAACCCCACCCTACAGAGGTGCTCTTAGCTATCCTGAGGCTGTTCCTCTCAGATGCTAAAGAGCTTGGCTGTATGCACAAGAGTCAGCAGAATGCAACAATGAATGTTACCCCCGAGGGGAAAAATCAAACTAATAAACAAAAGAACCTCCCCTTCCCCCCTATAACTTTTTAAATTTAAATCAAATACTTTACAACTGCCCAGTAGGATCCATCCTCAGAGTCTGATGGTTGCTAAGCTCTCTTAGAACTTCAGAAAGAAAATTAAAAAAAAAAAAGTAAAGACATACACAGCACCAGGAACCGCCTCTTCATTCAAAAGTAAAATTCCTTTTTTCCCATCGGAAGTCAAAAAGTTTTCCCAAAGTCTTTAAGACATACAAAACAGTATTTTCTATACAAAAAAGTGAGAAAAAAAGTGGAAAAGAAACAGCAAATTTTGTTACAGGCCACAGTTCAAAAACTTCTTGCTATTTGCCTAGATGTGTATTGCAGTTAAGGAACTCCAGCAGATAAAGAAAAACTTTCAACGCTTGACAGAAGCAAGGACGTGTCACTTTCATAGAGGTCTGAATTGAAAACTACCAGAGCACAATTTTATTCACTTATTTATCCTTTCATACAGTAGAAAAATGATTTCAAAGATCCTAATCCCTTTAGGCCTCCAAATTAGTTCCAGGAAGAGAAGCAGTCATTCAGTGAGTGCCAAGGATCAAAGAGAACATGGGCTATAAACTAGGATGTCTCCTGGCTGCCCAAAAGTAGCTGTAAGAATAGCAGTGTAACATGTTATTAATATGATGCAATATGTAATTGGAAAGGAATTATAAAATGAAGGAACAGCCTTCTCAACTACCCATACTAATGATAAATGAGCATCTTGCCATAATGCCACCTCCCTGCATAAAACTGAAATAAGTGAATATTATCACTTTGCTAATTAGTCATAAGAAAAAGTTATTAAACATGCCAAGTTTGAATATTTTACTATGCTAGGCAGACAAAACAAAATTACTTATGATGATATAAATACACAGTTATTGAGTTTAATCTATAAATATGGAAATTATAACTCATAAAACTGGTAAAACTCCTATTCCTCTATTTTTCCTAAGCAGTATGATATAGAAATAAAAGTATTTTCAAAAGTTTTGTAAGTACAGAAGAAAGCTCTTGGGAGCCTTTTTTGGAGTAAGCACACATGAAGCAAGGAACCAATGGTCCCTCTGATCCAAATATTTGCCAGACACCACTGTTTTCCCTTGAAATTTTCCAGCTACTGATGACTCAGTTTTTGAGCTATGAACCAATAGCATCATTCACTTTTTCAGTATCAGAAAAGTGATACTGCCTGTTCTTAAAATGTTTGCTGGATTGTAAGCACTCATAATTATTAAATGCTGGTACAGAAAACATTCCTCTCTCATGTTATCTCTCTTCATCTGTGCAACTTCTTGGTCTTTGCCAGACAAAATTCAGATGTAGCATTTGATGTTTTTGTCTTATGCAAAGCATTCTTGTGTTAATTACACATCATGCTTTTCATGCTGACCTTGCAAGACCTACAATCATCAGTTTGTTCTTCACAGTATCTTTTCCTTCTTTTGCAGCAAATGTCTAAACAGGAACAAAGAAGAAAATTCTTCCCTAAGCATCATCCATCAAGGTCTAGTAGTGCATATAAAATGACTCTAATTTACTGTTAAAAGATTTCCTTTATTTAATGATTTTTTTCCTATTACCATGTTTTTCTATCACTCAAGTTACTCTCAAGTAGTTAGTATCAGCTGGTATCAATGAAAACTTCTTTGCAAAGGGATATAAGCTATCACTAATGAACAATAAGCCACTTTAACTTTTTCTGACAAAAAAATCTTTGGTTTTGGGCATACATCCCAACCAACCAAAACCACCAAGAGGTTCAGAGACATACACTCATAGACGCTAGCAATTGACACAAGAGCACTTATTGTTGACTGCATATAAGTGAGTATATTAATGGCATTCAGTTGCCTGAAGACCTCTGCAGGTCCTGATCCTTAGTAGGTGTTTATCTGCTTTGAAAGTCACTAATTCTAATTAGATACTGAGTTGTTCTCTCTTCAGTGAGGTTCTGCAATAACAGAAATTGTGTACTAGAAACAAAATATGAAGGGCATTTAGGTCATGCAAGTCATTATTTTACATAGGGCAAAAACATTTCACCATTTAGACACTACTGGAGACAAGCTGAAGTATCAAATGATATTGTGTGTGTATATTGAAATAACTCATTGTTATTGTTACCCAGTTACACTGGGTTACCCCCTGAGTCACACTAGGTGCTGAGGAATACCTCTGCAGAGCATAGGAAACTTGAGGGAGTAGATGTTCATAAAGATTTCAGAAAAACATCAGAAGTTGATGAACCCATTGTTCTATTGTTCTCACATGCATATATAGCCTAGCTCCTCTTTAATCCACAATTTTGTGAAGGTTGTGAAGGTTACCAGAGTTATGGGCTGGTATGAATGGCACATGTTATAATTCAGTCATAGTACTACCCTGAAAAAATAAAAGAAATCAAAGTTCATTCGATAATTTGATCTTCATTTTCCAAAAGAAGTCCCATTAAAAGCGACTAATAAATATATTTGCAGTCTTCTTTGAGTCCCCATTGTATGCAAGGCTTTTGTAGCTTCCTCTAACTGTATATGATATTAAAGCAGTTCTTCAGCTGTGAAAGCTCCAGTGACCCCAGTTTAAGTGATCACTATGGAGAATAAAAAATTGAAGCTTTTGATTAGATCGCAAGAAGGAAAACAATCAACCTACAGGGAAATAATACTTTAATACATGGTAGGAAGGGAAAAAAGATAATCACCTACAAGAAGAAACTGAGTAATTTCATCTGGAGTTTTGCAGCTCAGTATTTTCAAGCTATCCATGAAATGCAAACAGATCAGTATTCTCACTTCAATATCATATTTTAGGGCAAGAATGAGACTTTGATAATTTGAATGCACTGTGATAGTGCATCAAATTAATTTAGTCCTGAACAGCAAAATGGCTGTGCTTCTGAACCATAACCTGATGGCAGAGAGAATATGAGCAGAAAAAAGTGAAAGCTTTATTCCCCCCTTCAGAAGCCAATCTTTATAAAGCTTTCATTAGCAGTTAAAAACCACAACTTTGAAATAGAGAAAAAATGGATTTTAAGTTCCTGAATACTATAGGGTATAGTTTTGCTTCCCCACTTTACTAGCAGGCAACGTAGAGAGTTTATTTTATTGGTGTTACATTTGTAAAAGGCTTGCTTGTAAAAGAACCCAACAAAAATATAACCAAAAGGAGTTGAAGATTTTTTTTTTTACCTTCTAATAAATGTAAAAGGGAAGTTATTCCTACATTTAAGAAAGAAAAATGAAGAAATGCACTTTTTTTTTCTAGAAGAAGAGGATTCTAGAAGTCTAGGCAAGAAAAGTGAAATTTTCTCTGGTGACCATGGGTGGAATAAGTTTTTTTTAGAACTTAAACAAACAAACAAACAAAATCCCAAAATATATATATATATATAAAAAGCCCAACTGAAGGAGGAACCAGTAATGTAGATATCACAATACATACCAAAGGAAATTTCTGTTACGTGAAGATTCCTACTGGGAATATTAATGTTATTCAAGCTTTCTAACCCACAAGAAAATTCTTTAGGATCTGAGAGAGTCTGATTGAGCAATTTTTTTATTTTCCTATCCAAATAAAAGCTATAATTTTACCTACACTTCGTCCTTTTTGTGCATTCAATCTGTCCAGATGTAGATTTAAGCACATCAGCATTTCCATGAAGTCTGCAGACTCGCTCCAAAAGCAGGTATTTACATTGTGGGATGGAACAAACTGCTTCCTTGTGCTTGTTTCCCTCCAGTAACTATAGAGGGGCTCTAGACAACCAGTTGAGTGAAATAAGTCAAGTTGTTCTCCATTGTTAGGGCAACACTAAGACATAGAAATACAGCAGAATTATGCTGATGGCAAACTCAACCATTCAAGCACTGTAAAGGAAGTATATAAAAGCGTGAGAAAACAGAAGCAGTGACTCAGAATAGTAAAAACAGCAATGCATTATTTTCTCTATTGTGCATTTGAATGGTAGAGATCAGCACTAAGGACATAGTTTTCCCATGTATTTTAATCTGTCCACTCCAAGAATATCAGACTGATACAAAATTTTAGAATAAGGAAGAGAAAAAATACTTTGATAAGCATTCTGTCTGCAATGATGACAATTCAGGAAAACCTGGCTCCAGATACCAAAAGGGCCTAATGTAAATGTAACATGGTTAAATAGGAAATTCTGAATACTGCTAAAACTTTAAAACTTCATCTTTGATATTTTGCTGGTCAAAGATTATTGCATGCCCTTTTATTCCAGGCTTCCCATCAGTGGTATTTCTTGCAAACTGTCCCAGAAAATCTAGATTACTCTGAGATTTGAGAACTATACCTGTATTAATAAATGTTCAGTGGCACGATTGCTCTTATTTAACACAAAAAAACTTCAAGAGATTGGTTGCTAAATAACAGATCCTTTAATATTTGGTGAATACTGATTTATAGTCACTGATAATCATATACTGTCTTACTCTAAATGTCCAGTCACAGATCAAAGGAGTGAGAAACCAGTAAGTGAAAAACCTTTGCCTCATTTTCCTAACCAGTGCTAGCATACACACTAAGAATCAGGAAACAAACAGATGAAGAGTGACCAGTTATCCTAGCAGATAAAATTCTGAAATACAAATATTCTTTTGTAACATTTGTTTTAGCCCTCTTCCAAAAGGGTGGTTTTCAGATAAGCAAATACTCAGGGGAACATGTAAGCTTTATGGCCCAGCAGTCGTCCTAATGAGCATATTACTGAGAGTTTTGAGAGCTTCAGAGTCATAGAATCCATTTCACAGCTTTCTACAGCCTAAGTGCTAATGCAGGCAGCAAAGTCATCCTGCCAGTCACAACCCCAACTCTCCAAATCCTAGACTAAATCTCACCTTATTCCCAGTCAAATAAAGCTTTTTTTTTTTTTTCTGCCTATGATTCTCAACTTGCCTTTCCGAGTGATTGTTTTATAACCCATCACAAAAGAAAAATGCCTCAGCCATTGGAAATACTTATTACTGGTCCTGAAGGACATATGGCTACCAAAGGAGCCAGACTATGTAAAAGTATAAGCAGAACTGCTTATACTGAATCACCTTGAATCACCTTGAATTTTGGCTCACCATGCTTGGAAGCTAATGTGAGCTTCATAACACTATTAATTGTTTTCAAATTACCAAGATATCAAAAGAATATTTTAATGAATGGTTAGAACAGGAAAAAAATATGAGGGAGGGGGAGAATGATGAATATCCAAGGAGTTTCTCATGAATCAAACCAGAACCTATAGATCAAGATTCTAAATTAAAACCAAAATTGTCTAAGAGTGGTTGTGAAGTCTCCTTCTCAGGAGATATTCAAAATTTGTCTGAGTGTGATCCTGTGCAACCTGCTCTAGGTGAACCCGCTTGAGCAGGGATTTGGACTAGATGGTCTCCAGAGGTTATTTCCAACCTCAGCCATTCTGCGATTCTTCTTGCCTGTATTGAATGAAGAACATTACTGTGTTTTCTGTTTGCAAATGCAGCTCTGCTATTAGACACCAAAACTATGTAAAAAGATTTCATCTTCCAACCTAGTCAGTTGGTTAAGTTATTCCTGTTTCCCTGACAACCTGCCAGCATTCATGACCCATTGAAATTCCCAACTGAGTTGCTGATCAGGCAGTAAATAATTTAGAAGTTTCTTTCTTCTGTATGCCTGTGTTTGCCATTAATGATAAAGCCACTAGCAAACAGTTCATCTAGTCTATAAATGGGACAAGTGTGAGGTAACACTGGTCACTAAATCAGCCAAATCTTTTCAGACGTCTTTGCCTGGAACCATAGTAAAAACAAAGGACAAATGCTCTTCTCTCGTCAAGAATATGCCATGAACATACCTAGAGTTATCATTAGTAGCTTCATCCTTTTTAAACGCTGTTTTATCTCAAACTAGGATGTGAAAATACTCAGAATAGAGTTATCAGCTAATTGCCATTGCTACTGGGCTTTGTCCAACACAGATATGTCACTTCACTGACAAAAACCTTATTCCAAAGAGCATAAGCAACCACTTTTCTCTCTTTTTTTTTTTTTTTTTTTTTTTTTGTTATCATCTCTCCATTGCAGAACAGAGGAACAACATGTAAGGGTAGACAGCACTCTTAAACAAAACCCTGAGCACAGAAGTGACTGTGCGTTCTGCTTTTTCCTACTTATTTTCCTTGTTCTCCTGAGATACACCAGATTCTTCTCTTTTTTTAACCATGCTTGACAAAGATGAGATATTTGCCACAGTGTTGCTTATTCCTGCACATCCAACCCCAAATACCAGTGCAGCTGTGTGTGGGAGTCAAGACTATGAAATAGTTGAAATAATGATGTCTTTGGCTCACGAAAAAAAAAAAATACCCAATAGGACCAAATGTGTTTCACTGCAATATGAATAAGTGGCAATTTCCTGGGTGCTTTGAGTCTTGCAGTTTCTTCATAATTGAGTCCTTCATTAGCATTTTTTAAGCATCTCTTCTCGTTTTCATTGCTTCACTGAAAGAAAATTATGCTTCAGCCTTACTTTATTTCCAGCATTAATACAAGTCAATATTCATTCCCCCACCACTCTCCCTTCAAGATTGGGATCTTATTTTATGAAAAAAGGACATCCTCTGAAAGCCTGGATTCTACAAAAAATACTCTCACAATTTCAAGAAAGTGAAACCAGAAATTTCAAAGTGTCTATATTTTGGTACTATCAGGAAATTAAGAGTCTAGCAGTACAAAGACCAGAAAATTAAATTCTCTAAGAATAGTACAGTGCTATTTAACTCCTCTGGCTGAAGGGAGTTTAAAGAGAAGTAAGGTTTAAAGTGCATGAGGATGTATATTTTAATAATATTTCCTTACCTCCCTCCAGTGAAGGACCACAGCATATTCAGAAAGAACGACTGCATTAAAAGTTTTCTTCCATGTTAACTAGAACCAATGGGCTCTTTTCTGACATTCTGTGCTTTAAATTCATTTGTCATATCTCAAATATTTTTTGTGATTTTTCAGAAGACGTAACCATACACAGACATATTTTGTCAAGTTTATACATTGCAATTAGAATAGCCACTCAACTATGACCATTAAAATAACTGAACAATTTTAAAAAATCAAATGTGTATTTTGGACAGAGTGGTTTTACTTTCATTTCATTGCAATAACACTTTTTTTCAGAGCAGGAACTGTGCAGAGTCATTTGAGGGCCTAAACACATGTATCTAGTGCTTTAAAGTATCCTGAGTGTTCTCCAGCTGCTACTCCTGAAGTGTCTCCCATTAATCACACAGCCTAGCTGCCCAGCCTCTGTTGATGTCTTAGAATATAAGTTGTGTATTCCTCTGATGCCCCTGCTTAGGCACTTCTGTTGCTCCTTTTCAGTTTAGTTTGCTTGCATAAAAATAAGACAGGCAGGAAGGTCTGCTGTTCCATAAAGCGAAAAAGAGGTTTCAAGAGTCACTGATCAGCCCAAGAAATGTGAAGAGGCGGCCAAAACTGGCTTCAGTAATTTAGTACATTAGGAAAGTAGGGGATTTGTTCAGGAAGGCATTATACTGTGCTAGTGATGAATGGGAATCAACCTGCATCACTGAACCAGAATACGCAGCCCAAGTAGAAATGAAGTGTTGAAGCACCCCAGGTGGTGCGGTACCATTAGGAGAGGAGTTAATGAGAAAAATCGTGATATGGAGAAACATCAGGAAAAATTAAGTTGAAAAAATTGTAAGAAATGAGGTCCAGCTGCAGTCTGTGGGAAGCTGACTGTGAGCCTAAGGAAATGCACTTTATCTCCTAGGCAGGTGGCTCCCACTGAGCTCTAAGAGAAAAACTCTTAAGTACAGATAGACTATTTTAAGAGCATATGAAAAGACAGAATAACCCCAGAAACAGCTTTAAGTTTTCCGTATTGACAGTAAACTGTGAGATGCAGTTTAATGAATCAGGATGGAACCATAAAAACCTACTTTTCTTTTAACATTCAATGTAGTAATAAAATTAGATTCATTAAAGCGGAAGTAGCAAACTACAGAATAAAAATAGGACAGAGTAGCAATTTTTGGAGGGATTTTTTTCTAAGTTCCTTATTCAAAGGAATATATGCTAATGCCTGTTTAATACCAAAGTAAAAAAATAAAAATAAAGAAACCAAAGCAACTGAAGCTTAAACAACAAAAAAATCAGCTTTTTTAAAAGCTTTTTTTTCTCTTTTTAAAGAGAAAAAATATGTTTTTGACTGCTTTTATAGATCTTTTGATCCAGCATACACTGAAGCAAAAGGGAATTTCATAAGAAAATTGCAGTCCGTGAAAAGGTGTTATGACAAGATGTTTCATCCTCTATCACAAAATCCAGATATTTCAATTCAGCATTTTAAAGATAAACATGAACACAAAATCTCTAATTCTACCTAGACTTTTGAAACAGTGGCAGTGCTATTTCTGGATACTTTAAAAATGTATTTATATATCTAATCTGAAAAAATAAATATCATTATATGGAACAGTAGAAACAAACAAAAAACAGGCCAAGAATGTCTAAGAAACAGTGCATTACCCATATTTTTTAACTATTTAACCATTGTAACCATGCATGTGTGCCAATTACTTACAGAATCCTATGCTGTATTATCTTTTCTAAGCAACAAAAGTTATGGCTGTTCACTATTTTGTGTTTTTCTGCTATGATGTTCTGGTTGGATGCTGGCTTCCTTCAGGCTTATCCTTCAGATCTCACAGGAGCACCCTGATTTGCCACTACCCAGAGCATCCACCTGCAATCCCTGCCAGGTTGAATCTTATACATTTTAAACAGTTGTTTAATCTTAAAAACATTACAGGATCTAAATGGACACTTCTGTAGGCAGCCTTAACTCACTCAGTAAAGCTTTGCTTCACAGAATCTGTCCACAACACTGTAAACATTGGGGGAAAAAAACAAAATAAAACCACGAATGGCTGAAGTTACCCTGCTGTTAATACAATTCATTCTCCTACAGAACTCTGTATGTTTCAGTCTTGTATCTGCTTTTACATTCATTTAGGAAATGTGCTTCAATTCCTACCTTAAGTCAATTTCGTTGGTTGTCACTGTGTTTTACCCAGAAAGACCTGATACACTACTCACAGATGACCCTGTTGTAAAGCATATTGCCCAATATTTCCCTAATCTTTTTAATGAGCTGCATTTCAAAATCCATAGATAGCAAGACGGCTGTGTCAATCTCTTTTTTGCCCCTATGGAAGTTTGTGGAGTAGAAAATATTAAGCAAACCAAAGCTAAGTAGCTTTTTTTTGGCTCCTAATCTTTATTCCTGCCCACATATGTACAGATAGCTTGGTCCTAAAACACACCCAGCCCCTACTGCCTGGCACCTGGCAGCTTAGCAGGCTACCTTATTTCTGTGGCAATCACATACACAGTGGAAGGGCTGGTGCCTATGAAAATGAATGATCCACTAAAATGTACCAAGTGTCATGATAGCTTGTGTTTCTAGTAAAGATGTTTCTGTACTCTCTCAAAAACAAAACAACAGCCAAAAAAACCCAGAAAATATTGGGAAACAAGATTTCAGGGGTGTCCACTTCTTTCTTCTGTTACTTTTAAACCTCAAAATGAATATGCTAATTTTTTTATGTTAAGTGTATTTTTATTTGTTTAGCAGGTTTTTTGGCTGTTTTGGTTTGGGTTTTTGTTTCTTTTTTTGAGGGGGTTTGGTGTTTTTTGGGGGGGTTGTTTTTGTTTTGTTTGGGTTTGGGGTTTTTTGTTTGAGGTTTTTGTTGTTGTTGGTTTGGTTTTGTTTTGCTTTTTCCTTTTTGCATTGATGGGAGGGTGGCTGTTGGGGTAGGCAGGCAGAGGAATTACCACCACATTTTCTGCCATTGTGTTCTAACCTGCTAGCAGTTTTCCTCAAGTTCATGTATACCTGATTCCACCAAACTTTTCTTGTTTAGTGTAAAAGGAAGAAGTTCAGAAAGGAGGGTAGCCCTAGGACATAACAAACTAATTCCCTAAGAATGTGTAAAAGAAACTCAAACCTTGCTGGACTCAGAGTCACACTATAGCTTGTGTGCCTTGCACAACCTCCAGGGATGGTCAGTGGCTTGTTCTTGACAAGAGGCACAGAGATCCTTCACATTTGCAGAAGAAATTTTAATAACCTTAAAGTGAAATAGCATTTACTACAGGCGTGGCTCACTGTAACCATTCTTCTGGTTAATCTTTCATAATTGCTAGATGGAGAAATAGAATTATTAAAAACAAGAAAAAAATTCTCAGCTATTTAATTCTGTAATTTTATACCTACAATACCTGTCTTTATGATGTCTGAAAGCCATTTAAGGAGGTAGTTTTCCAAGGAAGACAACAAAAAATAAAACCAAATCCCCCTTATTCTTACAGAAAAACATAGCTAAAAGGCTATGCTTTGGACTGTTATTTGTGTTTTCAGGTTTTTGAAAAAGCATTGAATGCTTTTAGTTAACATCATGAAGCCAACATTTTGCTTATACCATTTGAGTTTAACCCAAAACCTTTCCAGGAAAAAGAAGGAAATTATATTTACCTCATAAGCCTCACACTACTTGGATAAAAATGCATTTTGAAGGTGTTAGCCAAGGGAGTGATTATAAAAAAAATGAAAAGACTAAATATAGGTTTAACACTAAATCACTTCACTGGTTATTTATTATCAAAACCTATTTGAAATGAAATCTTATTGTATCTCCAAAAATTAAACAGCAATTGCAGCCTTCAATACAGTGTTCAATACAGTAGGGAATTCTAAGCTATCTCTATTTTGAGTTACAAGTACTAGCAACACATTATGAAATGTGTGGTAAATTGCTGTTAATCCAGGTAAATCAAGACTTGCATAAGAAGCCCTTTTGGAAATAAGTAAATAATTCAGTTTTATTTTCTGTCTACGTTTTGAGGACATAATTGTTTGAGAAAGCATCGAAACTTTTCACAAGATGATTTAAATCCATTCCTTTTTCTTTTTTAGGGAATAATTTAAAATAATGTTAAATTACAGGCAAAGGAAAGAGCAGTTCAATTCAAGGAACATGGATACAGGATGAATGAGATGTTACTAATAATGGTGCTGTCAGAGTTAACAATTGCACTGCTTACTGACCAGTTAGGCTAGAATTACTCAGTAGCACAGCCTCTGCAACCCAGGGGTATTTTCATTTGCCACCCAGCTGTTGGAGGGAAATGCAAGTCTTTTAATGAACTATGAAATCAACCAGTAAAACGCTTCAGCTTATGAGACAGGCTGACTAGCATCAAGGTGATATATCACACATGCAGGGTGCTGCTCAGTCTACTACGGTACAGTGAACTCAGTCTGCAAAACTACAGCATCCGCCAGCAGGCACTTACCAATAAAAGCTTTCCAAGGCAAATGAGGGTGTCTGAGGACAGCTTTAAAATATTTTATTGCTCTTAACTTCACAGAAAGCACAGCAGGGGTTGGAGAAAGGGAAGGAGTTTTCATTTCTCTTCTTTAGGGACTCCACACAAAATTTGGTTCCCAACATAAATCAGATCCTGCTTCTAACTACCAGCCACTTCTGTGTAAGGAAGCTCTGGCTGGGCTCTTTCTAGCAGAAGCATCCATGTTACTTAAAAAAATACAAAGAACATTTCTATTACCTGAAAATAAAAAGAACATTCTTGAACACATTCTTAAGGCCTTGATCAGGCATTTCAGTCATAGTCTCAGATAACTCAGTGTTTACAATATAAAAGAATTAAGGGTTAAAAATACCATAATTGTTTTTTAAATGAGTACAGTTAGGTTAATTGTACATTAATACAGCTAGCATAAAATTATCCTCTGATATCAGAGTAGAACAAAGAGACAGTGAACAGACGATCACCGAGCTTTTTCCTTATACATGAATTCTATCAGATAAAATATAAAGTAAGCAAAGGAAGTTAAAACCCTTTTTACAAACTCATAAACCATGTTGTGCTGGTTTGAGATTGATTGGCATTTGGTGAAAAATATTCAGGGAAGTCATACCTTCCTGGGCTAGTCATGGTAATGATAGAAATCACAACAGGTTATGAGGCAAAGGCAGAGGACAGATTATACAGTAAACAGCATAAAATTGACAAATTTCAGAAATAGCCTTCTTTAAAGGAAACATCACTTTACCCAACTTACATGTTTAAAGATAAGCATGCTCAGGAGTAGATAAGCATATGAAAACTTTAAAGTTTCTATCAACAGGTACTTCAGGAGGGCTCCAGCTTCCTTCTGAAGCTGTTACACTTTTCCTAAGCCAAAGAAAGGGTAACCAACATTCTAGAGAGCATGTTTGGGTCAATGAATGGAGAGAACTGAAAAAAACCAACCAGATTCCAGACTTTTAATCAAAGGCTGTTGAAGATGCCTCAACTACCTAATAGGTAACGACACTGTCAAATCATGCAACGCTGCCATGCAAAATTCAGTGCAGCATTGCTCCATATTTTCCCCTGCTGACCAGCCAGCTTAACCTTTCTCGATATCTCAGTTTTCCTTCTTTAAAAGAAGAGAAACAGGACACAAAAGAATTCCTAATCTAAAAGAAACATTCATGAGCCTCACATATGTTAGATTTGCTCGGTTGGGGGCTGGACTGGGTGGAAAAGTGCAAGCAGGAGTGTAAAATAACAGAGACTTTTTCAAAGAGATGTCTTTCTGTTTTAAATAGAGATATTTTGAGAATTAACATTACTAAAAATAAAACTAAGTATAGGACCTACATAACAAATATGCATCAAATATACACACATAATAGACAAATAGCTCATGATAGATGCTAAGTAGAGTCAATGCATCTATAAGCAAGCCTTTAATTTAAATTCTATTTCTGATGTACCATATTAAAAGTTACTCCACACTTATAGCTTTGGTTTGGCTTTTCTCTGTTTTACAGACTCCTTCCTGAATTTTCTCTACAGATGTGATGAGAGATTGTTTGCTTGAAAATGTCAAAAAAAGTGCTTGAGTGGACTTAAGTCAGCTGTTGCTTAATTTGTACAAGCAAAAAGGAAATTCATGCAGGGGAGAGGAAATTACAGGAAATATAAAATATTCTCCATAAGTCACACACTGAGAAGAGAAATACTCCAAGTAGTCAGAGCAGTTGGATTTTTCGCCATCCAGTGTTTGGATAATATAGAAAGCGTCTAAGGTTCATTAGTACAAGCCTCAAGATCCCAGTAAAAAAAATCTCACTACTAGAACTGTTAACTCTCCATCCCACCCTGGACATCCACTTCCTTTTAAATATCTTGCTGTGCTTGCTAACAAAGAAAGACCACCAAAATAGAGGATCTTTTTCCTAGAAGGAGAGGTTTTCTAAAGCTAAGCAAACATTTTTACAGAGAAAATGTATATCATCATGACGTGTTAGCTATTGCAATGTAAATATATGGATTCAGTTCTTGTTTTGAGTGACAACTGAGTTATTTGCAAACTGCACAATAGAATTTCTTTGATGCTCCATTGCAATTAATTATTGCAAGAGTGGGAAAAAAGATCTCAAAGCTCCAGTCCTCCTTGTCAAATTGTTACTATTTTTGTTCAATGGAACAAGATTCTTAAGTCCTTGATTAAAAAAAAAACCCCAACTTTACATGTGGTATTATAGAATCTCATTCAGTGGCTAACATTTATTTTGAACATTTGAACAAAGAGATCAAAGAAATGAAGTGTACTTGTGCTTTGAAATCTAGCCATAAAAGTGGTACCATTATGGTCTATGCTTATTGTATCTCAATGATGAAATGTGATTTACTTTTTTTTTGGTGGTTTTTTTGTCTCACTTCCAAAGTAAACTCAACACAGGAGGCTGTTATGTAAATGTGCACTACACTCAGCGGTGGCAAAATGGCATTAGAACAGTCACACTGGAAGATTAGAATGTAAAAGAAAATGTCAATTTGGGGAAATAATCACAAGAAACATGCTCTCAAGCTAATACGACCTTTTGTAGAGACTGGTAGACTATTTTGCAATAACAGTATGTTTTTCTTTTCAGTATTTTGAGATAAGAAAAATGAAGACCATATTCTTGCTTTAATATGAGAGAGCTGATATTGCCCCAAAACATTTTATCAACTACAATGGTAGCAGTTGCCTTAAAAAATTCACAGCACTGACATCTGTTATAAACAAGACAGGAGGAGAGACAGATAAACAGAGACTGATAAACACCTAGAAAGAATGGAGATCTGACTTGGAGAAAAAAAGAGTGCCTGTAAGCTTGAGGAAGAGCAAGAAGATTGCTCAGAATGCAGTGTGAGGTGAAAGAACACAGACAATTTTTGCTAGGTTTTGTTTGGTATTAGTTTTGTAATGGTTCGCGTTAGTTTGTTCCTAACAATGTTAATAATTGGATTCATAGAGTGATGTGAGATTTTATGACCCAGAGAACTGCAAATTTTGCAATTTGCTTTGGACAAACAAAAAGGAACATATGAACACAAAAGAATTTATATCAAATAAAATAGTTTATTTAGTTACTTTATGATGGAAACCCACAGCAGCACAGAAACTATAAAAATGATCATGTCAAGGGATGAACAGCTCTCATGGCATCAGTTAAACAGTATGTAAGTTCTTAGAAGGAATACCACTAGGCTCTCCTTTTTACAGATTAAACACATGCCTGTTTTTACTTTATGCCAAAGGGGTTGTATCAGCGCTGCAGAAAGCCCACAAGATTCAGAGTTTATCAGGTAGTGTCTACCTAGGAATACACCAGCTCACCTGCTACCTGAAAGTCCTCCACATGCCGAAGGACCTTGGGTGACCACCACATTGGTGCAAACTAATCCTTTCTCTGTTCCATTGCAAACTGTCTGCAATAACAGATTGTATATTGTGTCCATTTTCTCTCTTGACTGTACAAAGACAAATCCCAGAGTGTCCAAGCAGTCATGTATGGATGTTGAGGAAACCCATCGTGCTGTGTAGAAAATAAATCGTGCAAATGCTGAAGACCTCAGCACTCCATGCAAAGTCAGTAATTGCATTGCCTTGCATCCTTATGCTCCCTCTAAAAATAGTTCAGGGTTAGATAGAGTCCAAAACTGGAGACCAATATGCTGCTGACACAAGCTGAAGACTCTCAGCTCTCCGCTGGTTCATCATTGCCATCTGTCTCCTGATGCAACATCAAATTACTTGGAGAATCAACAGTGTTGGGCTCTGATTTTGTTTAGCAGCAAAACACACACATTACCATTTCTCATGTCTGGTGATGGGACTGTTTCAGTCACATCCTAAAAATCTAAAAATGACCATCTGAATTCAAAACTTTCCACATTTGAGATATGTATTAGAAGAACAGACTCTTTATTCAGTCAGTAAAATATGTACTTAAAAGGAGGCTGAAGAAATGTTCTTCTGCTTCAGGTCATAATCAGGGAAGATTACACAGAATTATTATTTAATACACAAAGAGTAATATGCCTTAATTTGATTATTTGACTTCTGTTCCACCTAGGGCAGGGGTACACTGTTCAATATTCTTTTGATAGCAACTCCACCAATACTCTAAACAGAGACTCTGCTGACCCTTGGATCCAAGTCATCCTTGTCTCCCCCAACAAGACTACTAATTCGGGCTGGGCAGCACATAGCACTGACTTAGCTGCTGGCATCACAAAAATGCTGCACTGACCAGTGTGTTCAGGTGAGAACCACCTTGAGGTACTTGAGTGCTCTGCTGACAAAAGCAAAAGCATAGGTCTTGCCATTCCACTTCCCTTAGACCACAAGAAAGAATAGCACCTGGCTTCTGGATTACATTGGGATTGCTGCATCTGAGCAGAAGAAAGGAAGAGTGAAGACAAGGGCCCAAGAACTGTATACATTTCCAGTCCCACTGAGCACATTTCTCTGGGAACAAGGATCTGTTTCCTGAGAATGGAAAGCTTTTTAATCTACTCCGTCATTGTTTGTAGGAAGGAAAAAAAAAAAAGAAAAAAAAGCACCATAACAACATATGGATTTCTTTTTCTTCTACAGCTGTCAGAAGACTCCAAATAAAACTCCTGTCATTTTTTCCTTATTTCCAACATTAGACCTCTCACTGTAGCTGCATATCTGTAGGACTTTTCTGGAAGCTCAGAATAAAATGGATGCATTTCAAAGCTAACTACTGTCTATTTATAATCCAACTGAATGCACCTTCTCATCTGCAGTGAGTTTGTGAATTCATATTCAGTAGAAAACTGCAGGGGCTGTCAACCCTTTCCAACAGATATCCTTAGTCTTATTCCTCTGTTCTCGCACAACTGTTTGTTGTGAGAGAAGTTGCAAGTTTGTCTTGCAAAAACAAAACCCTAAGTAATAACAAAAGTTTCAACACTGTATGTCCAACTTATCACCAACTTACCCAAGTACACTTTATACTGTGGAAATTTCCACAGTCACTCAGATATTTGGAACAGAAATTTAAGCAAAGATTCTTTACTGGTTTAAGTATGATGCTGCTTTGTGATGATGGTATAAAATTAAATGTATCTTCATAGTTACCTCGAGAGCACCAAAGGCTACAGAGAAATTGACTTTCTACCCAAAATCCTGTTAACAGAAACTGAATAAAATATATATAAAAGATATTTTTAGACCTCTCATGATGTTGAAACTTATGATTCATTAATATTTTAACTTTCCAGTCTGGAATATTTTATGTTCCCCTTTTCATTTAGTACCTGAGTAACCACTCGAGTCATTTGAGTGCATATACAGGTATCCATACATATTTATTTTTCATTGACTCAACATTCAAGAGCATGCAACTTCCTGAAAAATAAAGATGTTATTGGATTAGATCAAAAGCAATTTTATATCGTGTCTTTCAGAAAAATTTGATTTCTCCTTATCTTACACATTCCAGGGGAAAAAAAAAAACCAACAAACCAAAACAAACCAAATCAAACAAACAAAAAAAACAAAAAGAAAACCCAACAAAAAACCCAAACCACAAAAAACCATCAAAACCAAGCACTCTCCTCCCTCTGAGTTTCAACAAAGTCCAAGATGAAGACTGAGAGCAAATCATCCCAGTATCCTACAAAACCCTTTTACTTCATCAGGAGGGGATTTCATGTCTCACCTTTACGAAAATAAGAATAATATTAAACTAAACCCTAGATATAGAAAATATTGTCACTTGTGAAGAATTTTTCTATGTTCTTAATATTAACTTCAAATGAAAAAGGATTACTTTTAAGTAAAACCTTTTAATTGGGCAGTAGAGATATTTTTGCTTCTTACTGAATGTTTCATTTCATTAGTTTCCAAAGATCATTCCTCTCACTTGGTAGTTTTTTCACCTGAACAATTCACAAGACAGTTTGCAACTCAAATCTGGGCCAAGATTCTCAGATATGTTCAGCTTCATTTCAACACCACTGAAATTGTTAATTTCAATATTATTAACATGATTATCACACTGGGTTCTGATCCCTTTTAAAAATCAGACCTGACAGCATAAGTGAAATCCTTGGCAACACTGGTCAGTTTCTGTAAAAGAGCTCATCATATATCAGCTGCTCTAGGGAACTCCTCTCTCCTAGATATAATTGAACAAAGACTTTGGAGGCAGCAAGCAATTAATAATCTATAGAAGGAAAGCATTGTGAAAAAACTGTAAGCACTGATAATTAAAAGTCAAATCCTGATACTACTGTAATCTTTATAAATTTCTATTTACTTCAGCAGGATTGAGATCCTGTCATACTACTATAAATCTCTTTGGACATTGCTGTTTTCTCATTTCTAACAATGTACAGAGATGGTAAAAAAAGGGTTGCATTTATGCCCCTCTCCAGCCCCACCACTGCAAAGTCTTGTAAAACATTATGTCAATGATGAAGGCATTCAGCAAAAAACCCCAGAATGTTTACATTTGCAAACACCGAAACATCTGCAAACTGCATCATGAAAGACATTATTTTCAAGGTAAGGTTCAAGCACAGGTATCTGCATACTTTTTGAAAATGACAGTTTGGCCTCTTTCCATTATCTGCAACATGTTAAAAAGGTCTGAACAACATTCCCATTCTATTCAGTGGCTTCTCTCCAAACAGAAAAAATGTTCTTAAACAAAATAGCATAATAGCTTTACAAAGCATTTTCAAAGAGTCACAAACACTGTTCAGGATGTGAGGGATCCAAATGAGGCACATTAAAAACGCATGCAGTTGTCCTTTCAGCTAATGGCTCACCAGAGCTCAGATGTACTAGACGGCTTTCAAAAGCCGTTGCAGACACTGTGTCCAGAGCATGTTTGTGATCCCACCTCATTTAGGCCTTTTTTATGGGTCTGTTCATAATGCCTTGTAGAAACTGTCTGTTCCACTATTTTCGCCCAATTTATACTTTTTGATTTCTCAAGGAGTGTATTATTGAATATCTTGTCATTTGGAGAGGACAACAAATGCCAGCACCAATTCTATTGTTATTTCCTAGCAAGTCTTTGTTGTTGATTTTGTTTTTTTAAGAACATTGAATTACACTTCAATTCTTACCCAAATATGGAAAAGAGGACAAAAACCAAACCAGGAAGCTGCTACCTTCTAAATAAGTGTGAAGGAAATGTAGATGTAGTAGTATTTCCCTAATGAATTCCACTACCATCAGGACGAGGTTGTTTTGATTTGCAGGATTTCAAACTTTGCGCCTACAAGCTTTTTCATGCACTTCAAATGGAATTTCTACATGAGGGAGATTTTCAATCTGGTTAACTGTTAGTGGCTCAGACTACCAGCTAGCAATTTCTGTGAACAGTCCAGCCTCATGTTACTTCAGCATTGGTTTTCCACTTCTTTGAAGATTTGCTTCATTTGTTATTTTAAAAGGAAAGATCAAACTAAGACCACTCATCTTCACCTCCCTCCTTTGGTTTATGTAATAAATCCTGCGAGGTGCCAAGTCCTTCACTAACTCTGATGACTGGAGAATTTAGATTAACATATCAAAATAAATTCTCAAACCCTACATCTTCTTTCTTGAGGGAACAAAACAAGACTTCTCTGGTAATGCAGAATCAGATAGACAAAGATAATTTTTTATCAGAGAATTAAAAAAAAATTCTTCTTATGTGGAGCCTCATTATTAAGTATCTGCAGTTTTGATGGTGTAGCTGTTAAGCCAGTTTAAACGTAGCAGATGTGAAAACACTAACTTTATTTACATCTCACAAACTGAAATGCTTTCAAGTCTTAAAAGTGACTAAACTCTCAATCCCAGCAGTAAAACACAAACAAGAAACCCATCTTACTATGCAGATTTTAAGATGTGATGTAAATACAGAGCCATAAATTAAATCTATTTTTCCCTGTAAAGAAAAAAATACATTAAAAGCCATTCTGTTAAGCATTTTTTTTAATAACAGTCTGTGGAGACCACTTATGAAAACAAAATTCTCTCTACTTCTCTGCACCATTGTGCTCAAAACACACACTGTGACTAAAGCTATAAAAAATCAAAAGAAACCTGTTCACAGAAATATTTAAAGTTATTTCAAACTTGTAAAGTGCTCAGGTGCCATGCCATATAAATTGACACAGAAATAACAGACACTCTAAGTTTTACCTAAAGGGTCAAGAGAACTTCCCACACGGCTGACCATATGCTGTACTTAATTTCATGGTCTGCTTGAAATACTTTAAATAAGTATTTTACATCTCAGAAAATTCTCCATCTATCAATATATGCATTCATTAATATTCATTATAACAAGTGTTCTTTACGCATCTGAATTCTGTACACTGACTGCTGGATACAACACAAGTAGGACCTTCCTCCCACCAAATCACACTACTCAGTAGGTGTTATAATGACAGTCTTGAGGGTTTTTTTGGGTTTGTTTGGGTTTTGTTTTGTTTTCTTTTCTTTTCTTTTACCAATTTTTGGTAACTTAACAAGGCTTCTTGCCCATTTACCTTCAAAACTGCTGCTTTGCATTGCCAATGCAAAGCAGCAGCTTTGAAGGTAAAGGCAGCAAGGTATGAAAGGTAGCACCCAGGGCATCATGAAGAAATAACGTGTTTCTGCAGGAAATGTGTTTGTTACCCATTTTCTGTCAGAGGCCCTGGCTGAAAATCCTCTGCATTTTGATGCCCTGCACTGCACACAGCAGCAGCACTGGAAGCTGTCCATGTTAATGCAGTTTATCATTATCTCCTTTCTTGGTTTCTGTGTGTTATCTGTTAAAGACTTCCCAGAGAAGATGGAAGATAATCACAGGAGGTTGCCTTTTGCCTTCTGATATAAATTGCAATAAATCTAGACAGATTCGGCTCACTAGGTTGAACTTACTCCTTCTGACCATCCCCAGCACAACTTTTTGTGGTATTTGAGCAACAGCAGGTTACCTTCTTCTAGGTTGTATATTATTTATAACCAAGAGGACAGTCATATCCATCCTGTAGGGCTCAGTTTCACTGCAAATGATGCTTTACTATATTTCTTCAAAGGAAATAGCACAATTATTATCCCCCCACAAGTGCAAACTCTAGTAGTGCTGTCCACTGCAGGATGAAATGATGAGCTTTGACAGCTAAGAGCAGTTTGATATTCCCCATAAACCATTATTTGATTCCAAGCAGTCTCTCCATGCTCATCCATGCCCTCCTTCCAAGGCTCTCCTTTAAGAGAGCATGATTAGTTTCTAGAATCATGTGCATATTTTTATGACTGAGATATCTATTCCAAGCAGACTCAGTCTATCTTCCCCTTTCTCTTGTCATTCTGATTTGAGGTTCTGTTGCCAGTTGGAATTGATCTGCTATGAAAAGATGTACATACCCTAGGATCACCATGATTCTATTCATATGTCTACTACTGACATTAAAGAGGTCCACTCATAAGCAGAAAAATGAATCTAAGAAAATGACATTTGTACCATACAAAAAACCCACATAAATTATACACAGATAGCAGTTAGTCACACACCAACTGCAAATTTTCCAGCAAAGTGGGTTTATATAAAATCATTCAGGTTGGAAAAGAACTCCAAGACCATTGAGTCCAACCTTTGAGTGAACACCACCATGTCAACCAAAAAAAGTGCTAAGTGCCACATCCAGTTGTTTCTTGAACACATTCAAGATTTCACCACTTTGCTGGGCAGCCTGTTCCAATGCTTGACAACCCTTTCAGCGAAGAAATTCTTCACAGTGTTGAACTTGAACCTTCCCTGGCACACCTCAAGACCATTTCTTCTTGTCCTGTCAAGTTGTCTGGGAGAAGAGATCAGTCCCCACCTGGTTACAGCCTCCTTTCAGGCAGATGTAGAGAGCAAAAAGATCACTCCTGAGCTTCTTTTTCTCCAGGCTAAACCACTCCAGCTCCCTCGTCTGCTCCTCATAAAACTTACTCTCTAGACTCTTCACCAGCTCTGTTGCCCTTCTCTGGACTCACTCCAGCACCTCAATGTCTATATAGTACTAAGGGGCCCAGAACAGGGCGCAATACTCAAGACACAGCCTCATCAGCGCCTAGTCCTGGAGGACAATCACTTCTCTAGTCCCAATGGCTGCACAATTTTTGATAAAGGCCAGGATGCCATATTCAACATTTTGTGAAAACTACTTGCTTGAAGCTAGTAAATTGGGTTAGGAGCTCTCCTATACATGTTTTACTGTTAGCAAATGCATGCTTTTTTCATACACTTGCCCAGGACAGAGAAGTCTCTGTATTGGGAGTTTCAATACTTCAACACAGTAATGAATATGCAACTAAGCTCATGCAGACATGCCAACTCTTATGCAGCCAAGCTGATGCTGTCAATGGTGCAAGCACAGAAATGAAAAGGGCTGCTTGGGCTGGCAACAGAACTTTGAAAGAGGCATCTCCCTTTAACTAAGCTGACAAAAGACTTCTTTTTCTGAGGAAAAATATGCCTCAGATGATGATAGGAGAGGTAAAAGAGCCATTATGAAAAGTTCTAGTTGGCTTTTCAGTTTCTACATACCAATCTCTTCACTCTTCTCAGTATTAAGTCTTACTCAGCATTATGTCTCACGCAACAAAAGGCAAACTATCTGAAAAACAGCAACAAAAGGGAGTAATATACTGCTGAGGCAAAACAGCTTCAAGATATGCAATACCATAAAGCATTTTTCCACACTTTTATTTCTGTTCTCTCCAAAAACTAATTTAACTGTGTAGCATGTAAATGAATTTTTATTCATGAATCAAGCATACAACAGACTTGGAAAACAAAACAAAACATGAAAATCCATTAAATTTCCCTATTAGTTCCCCAGATTACAGGAGAATCTGGGTTTGTGTTAACGCTTGATTTTACAGGTAAATGTCACCTAATATTCAGAAAGAGAGGTGATCTGATGAAAACAACTAAAAAGAAAGTGCTGAGGGCTGCTTTGCCTGTGTATGCACTAGGAACAACTCAGCCTTTACTCAGGATAAAAACTAATTTCCCTAGCTAGAATAAGATATCCAAATGAGCTACTCCTGTACAGCCTCATAGTAACATAGAAACGGACAAGTGACTGAATATTTCAAGATTAAGGAGAACCAAGTAGTCTGTTGTTGGTGTTTAACAAAGATACAACAATTCTTTGCTAGGTAAATGTAGACAGTCTGCTGTCACTTCCCAACCCGGTTATAAATATTCAAAGAATTATTGGCACAGACTAACCTACCCAAAAAACTCCTGGTTTAATTGAACAAGTGACTGCATGCAAACTGTTCATTGGGAATGTTCATCCAAGCACCTCATCTCCTGACCTCTGCATGCATACAAACACAAATACTTGAGAATTCTACCTGCTACAGGCAAAAACCAGCACCTGAAAATGTGTAAACATTTTAATACAATTCATGTTCTCATTCCAAAGACCAAGAAATTATTTTGAATATAGACACAATCATAGCATCCATTCTACAAAATCAACCTGAGTGCCTACGAGCAAGCTTGGTACAACTTAGAAGCTTTGTACGTGCAGAGAGAGAACGGGCTGAAAATATCTTTAAATTGAGACAACTTATTTGAAAAAAGGTCCTTAAGAATATGTGTTACACATGCACAGATCACAGTCTGTGCTGGTCCAAGAAACCACAATCTGCAAATAGTCAATTTTATAAGGACTGAACTTCGGGGAAAAAAAAAAAAAGAAAAAAAAAGTGGAAGATAACAATAGTTAGCACTATGTGTAGCAGTGATAAATTGCATCTAGTGCCAAAGAGCAATTAAAGGAAGGCATTTTTCTCCAGCTGACTTTTCTGCATAATCATAATCTGAATTGGTATTTTCATAATTTTTCTAGAAATCAGAGTGTAACCATCTCACTATAGACAGAAAGTTTTAATTGTGGGTGGCAGAAGATACTTATAGCTATCAAATGTATCAAAATACAATTTAGAAAAAAAGGATAATATGTCAAGGCAAATCAACAAATGTTTATCTCTTCTGTGACTCAGCTAAGGAAATTTGCTGAGATGCAATTGCAATTTCATCTTGTTTTTAAATTAAAAGATGGTTAATGAATTGTAATTGACATTATTCTACAGAAATCACAGAAGCAAAAATGTAAAAAAAATTGTGTCAGTTAATCAAACTAACCTTCTAATAACACAAGAATGAGACAATGCTCATGTCTCTTTCAATTGCAATTTCCTGTCTCTAATGTGTTAAGCAACCCTGTAAACAGTAACTTCATTTGGAAGAACAGCTTCCCCCCTTACAGTCAAAGAATTTTCTTGGAGGCATGCAAGAGAAGAGAGCTCTTTGCGTTCAAACTATATCCTGTACCCGAGAGGCTCCAGTTTCAAACGCAAGGCAGAGAGATGCTCTGCTTGCAAAGCTGCTTGAGTTTGCCTCTCCATTGGCTGAACACCCTCAGGATTAGGGATGTCAGCCACCAGTGTAACCCCTCGGCCACCCCCAGCCCTTCCAGTGCCCCTAGAGGGCAAGCAAAGCACTGAGAGCTCCCAATGCTCAGCTCTCCAGCAGCACCCTTGGCACCACATCTGTACTAAAGCTGATCTGCACGTCAGAGGGATACGAGCAACGAGAAGGATGCATATGTAGCTTAAGGCTGATTGGGTAGGAAATATTATTAAGGCTTTTGTTTGCAGAATTATTATTGCTGTTGTTATTATTACCACTTTTTTACTGTAATAAATTACAACTTGTACAACACAGACAATTACAGACATCAGAGGAAATCTAATAATGGTAACTAAGCTTTGAATCTAGTGCAACATAGTTGAATAGAAGAAGCACCTATGTATTATTAATAATAGCTGCACTGAAGACAAAGGACATGAGAGTACAATTATATTTTAAATTATCACATTCCTTCTTCTGTTCCACATGTACAAGATTGATACTTGTGCTAATACCCACTCAAATTCAGAGTTTTGATTTCTGGGACAAGTCTAATCTGAGTTGTAGCACCTCAGGTGCCCTGAGGGATGTTCTTGGGCAACTTTTAAAATGCTGCTTTTGCTTCTATCTGTCTTGCCAAAATAGAAGGTTACAGAGATTTAACAGTTACATTTTGGCATCTCTCCTCCAAAGGTTCGAAACCCTATTGGATAGTATGCTCTCATTTAACTACCATACCTCTATAAATAACAGCGCAAGTAAAGGAAAAGGAAAAAAAAAAAAGTTTTACTATTTTTAATCTTTTTTTCCTTCATTAAGCATTTAAGCCAGGCCACTCTCGCATAGGATATCATGAGGAAGAAGTTTATGATTTTTTTCTTTTTCCTTCATGATTTAAAGCTTTTATACTGGGAAACTTCAAGTTTTTGCTCTGCCAGTATAATATAAAGTTACACCTTCCAAAAGTTAACCTATAGGCATCCTTGCTGCTATGGCTCCTCTTCCTCAGCATCAAAAATCAATTAGGGAGAGAGAGAATTGGACACTGTTAATGTATGTATTTCTAGTTTTCCTTTGGTAAAGATATTTGTCACATACAAACAGGAATGAGGTGGTAGATGCTAAAACCCTGTTGGCTTTTCAACATAATCAGAGTTGTCACATCCTATAGGTGCCCTTGTGTTGAGATAGTAGCACATTTACTTATGGTGTTACATATTGGTCATCCAAAAATTAGTATTTGTTGCTAGCTCCTTTATCAGTTTTGGCTTGAAAAAGTAGTGCTGAGGTTTCTTTCTCATCACAAAAACTGTTTTAATCTCTCAGTAATTAGTGGCTGTACAGCTACTTCCCCATCCTTCTTGGGGAAGATGAAAAGAGATGAAAATTTGTATAGAGAACATAGATTTTCATCAGAGTTGCAAACTGCTCAGATAAGAAGACAATTTTAAAAGGAGAAGAATCATCTTCGCTGTGCATCCAAACATATTTGAGAATATCTTAAAATGGATGTGGACAGACAAGAGTTCATACTAGGAAAAGATTAGTGGTCATCCTCTAGGATATCATAGTCCTTGATGGAAAAGATGCTGTACTTCTGGCCTGCCCAACAAATCTTGCTGGGACTGCCCAGCCTCTGAAAAGTATTCTTATTCTCCGTCGCCTTTGCACAGACAGTTGCTGCAGCAAAAAAGACCTGACTGATGTGGGGGATTTTTATTTAAAAAGGGATGTTGAATGGAAGCTAGGTGATTTCTAGATGCACACCTCACTTTGGCACAATAGTTCCAACAGGTAAAGACTTTATAATTTTTATCTATCCTAATAACCTCTTGGTGTGCATCCATACACTCCTACTACACATCTGCTCTGACCCTGTTCTGTCCATCTGGTATATGGACATTTGTCTAATTTTTTAAGCCACCAAACTGTATTCTATAACCCGGGTTTCAAGAGTTGAGTCAAAAAAAAAAGTCAACTTTCACTCCACCTAAATAGCTGGGGCAGAATAAACTTTAGGATTAAAAAAAATAATAATAAAAAAGTAAAGAAACCTCCAGTTTTCACTGAGTGAACCAAAGAGGCAAAACTTAGCCAACGTAAACATTAAGGGAAAAAAAATCAAAAAAAAACAAAAACAAAAACCAAACAAACAGAAAACAAAAAAACCCCACCAAAACACAGCCTTTCCCAAACAATGAAAAGAAACAATATGGCAAGATTGTCATGTAATTTCTGAAAGCAATCATTTCCTGTGTTAGCCTTCATCAACCTTTCCTGTAGCAAAATCTTGACCTCAGTCCAATAAAAAGGCTTACAGCAGTAACAATGAGCTAAATATATTTCCACTTCATCTTTCTGTTCCTTTTTTCCTCCCTGTACATATATAGAAATAACAGACACAAGATGACTATCCTTCCTTTCCACTCAAGCTGTGATAAAGGACTTTTTACACAGTCCAGGCTCACTGCAGGTCAAGAGGACTCAGACATCAACACTACTGTTTCTGCTAAGACAGGGATTCCTGTGGAACCCAACAGATGTCTTCCTGCTCTGCCTAGAGGAGTTTGCAGGAAGATAGTCTGCCTGCACTGGTGAAATGCTTATGAGGATACAATTCACCAAATATTTTCAGGATCAATGAACAGTGGTGTGGTTTTTCTCCCACTTAACAGGTTTTTCCATTCTGGGGGCAAAACCAGATTTGTGAGCTCCTAATGAATGAACATAGCCTTTTTTTTGTATGCACATTTATAATAAAATTGCAAGCATAAAAAACTCCACCCAAATATGACAAAAAATAAATATATTTTCTCAAATTACACCACATGCAGCTTTCTGTTATTTGGGGGATCCTATTATGAAATACCATTCAAAGCACTTTTTAAAAATTTTCATAATTTCCTTAATATTTCTAATAAATTTTTATGCAGTGACTAATATTGGCCAGCCCTAACACAGCCTGTAGATCCACTAAAATGATGAATGTAATGGGGTGGGAGGGAAAAAGGAGTAGAGTCTGTATTTAGAGTAGTCTTTGAAGTACCCACTCCAAACATTGGTACCTATGCAACCCCTTGGATCACCAAACAAGTACAAACTCTGGGACAGCTTGACCACCTGCAGGAAATTGCTATCTACAGATAATCCCCAAACTAACTGAATCTCAACCCAAGTGAATAAGTGAATCACAACTCTTCCATTCTCTTTCCAGTATATCCAAGAAATATGACCATATCACTTTAACCTTAGGGATGATGAAAGTGCTCCTAGAATTCAAATTCAAGGTAGAACTAGCCGTGCTTCACTGATCCCTAAGGTACTTTCTATCCTATAAATTTAACACTTGCATGACTCTAGGGGTTTCAGTGACAAATATAAACTGGTTGTATTTAAGCAGTACTTAACAGCAATGCCAATAAATCAAAAGTGAAATTTCAGCAGAGCTGAATGTAGAAGTGCCCACATCTCCAGAAAAGTGTCTTAACTATTAATAATGTTCATTGAAAACCTAATTCCCCCAGACTGAAGTAGAGTCAAGCAAACACAGGAAACAATAATGCTATCTGACACGCGTGACCTTTCTGATTAAAGCAACTTGTCTTTCTTAGAGAAGGGAGCCACAACAGCTCATTAACAGATTTGCACTCTATTCTTCAAAAAACTGTATCAACCAATTCATACTCTAATTCTGGCAGCATTTGGAAATGTTTCGACTTCCTCCTGAAGTTAATGAGAAACAAGGGGTATTCAGTTGTAGGTAAATAAAGATGGATGTCGCCATACGATACATTCATCTCTTTCTACAGAATATTGTGGGCCTTTTCCACTTCCATTGCCTTGTCACCTCTCATTCTTGAAAAACAAACCTATTATTAAAAGATCTGGGTAATAGATAAAAAGGTATTTCACAATTTTATGTTTTACATTGAAAACAATTATCAATGTGATTTATAGAAATGTATTGCATTTTAAAAAGAACCAATCATATTATTGTCATAGGTGCTATCAGAAACCCCAGGACAGAATCAGAAACAGAATCAGAAAGAAGCACAGTTTCTGTGCTTCTTTCACTAATTCGGCTTTCATATCTCAGTTTCAAAAACACACCATAGATCACAGACCAGGAATCTCAAACACAGAACATTAACTATCGTTGTACAAAACTCGTTTTGAAACCCTGACTTTTCAGAAGATAGATTTTTAAGTACACAACAAATAAATCTTTTATCAATGTACTGCACAAAAGACAACACACCAGCTCTCAGACCATCAGTGTGTGTCTTCTAATAGCAGTATATTCATTTATACAACTGACTAACCACTACAATTCCTGTGACACCAAAGAGCTAAAACTCTAAGAACATTGGCATAGGGATTGAATTCACATCAGTCATATGAACGTCTACAGCCTTGTTGCCATCAGCATCCTAGGCTGCATCAAGAGCAGCATGACCAGCAGGTCAAGGGAGTGCTTCTGCCCCTCCACCCTGCTCTCATGAGACTCCACCCTGAGTGCTGTGTCCAGCTTTGGGGTCCTCAGCACAGGAAGGATATGGACATGCTGAAGATTTCAGAAGGGGACCACCAAGTCTATCAGAGGGATGGAGGGATGGAGCACCTCTCCCATGAGGAAAGAGCTGGGGCTGTTGTGTCTAAGAAAAAGGGTGACTTATTTCCTTCCAGTACCTGAAGAGAGGCTACAATAAAGATGGAGACAGAGTATTTACAAGAGCATTTAGTGACAGGACAAGGAGAAATGGGTTCAAAATAAGCATAGGTTTAGATTGGGTGTTAGGAAGAAATTCTTTCCTGTGAGAGTGGTAAAACACTGGAACAAGTTGCCCAGACAAGCTGTAGATTTCTCATCCTGAGTGTTTAAGGCCAGGTTGGATGGAGCTCCAAGCAACCTGATCTAGTGAAAGGTGGCCCTGCCCATAGCACAAGGGTGGTATTGGGTTATCTTCAAGGTCTCCTCCAACCCAAGCCACTCTATGATTTAGAGATGCTGTGAAGCCGGCAATATTTTTCTGGGGGGAAATCTACAAAAAGTTGCATTTGAAGCTTACAAAAATTAAATAAAGATTGTTTTCTAGCACAAGAAGAACTATGTACATGTAAACTTACATGAAAATTAGATATGTTGCCATGAATATTAATTTTCCCTCCTGTACAAAGTTTAGTTGCCTGATTACATCCAGGGTTAATGTGGAACAGCTACATATTGAAAACGTAGTGATCTATTTGACACTGATAAAATAACAGCTATGGAAACACTGTAAGCAAAAAGATATTGCTCAGTATTTGTGTGTGCTATTTGGGATATAAAACTGACAGCTTTTCCACTGCAAAGCCCTTGGTTAATATCCACACTTATTTGAGCATACTCTGCGATAAAAATCACATTTAAATGGTCATTTAAAATACACAAAAACTGCATGTGTGTATTTTTGCAGTTTCCTCCTCATTTGCTCCAAATAAATCCAGTTTTTACCAGAAGAAAAAAATTGCTTCTCCATAGTAGAGACTATTTCAGCTTTCTATCTCCCACCTCACTGACTAGAGGAACACTTAAGCACAAATCCTAAGAGCCACTGAAGAGGAAAGGCTTTTTCCCTTACCTTTCATACACTAAAAATGGTAGAACTCTTATTGTTGCTAAAAGTCACAATAAAACCCCATCAGAACCACATTCAGGCCAGAAAGATGACTGGAAAAAGTCAGGAAAAGGAAGGAAATATTTCAGAAGTTTATGAGCAACAAAGCAGAAGTTTGGAATGAAATCCTACTTCACACAAACTTAATTTCAACTAGCAAACCTAGAGGCTGTATTAATTGCCGTAGCACTTCACTAAGCTTTCACAAATACTTTCAGGAAGAATTATAAATCATGCAGTCGCTTTGCTTCCTATAAATTCTAGGATGTAGAATGTATTGTACAGATCACAATCAGGCATTGGCCCTGACCCAAGGGTTGCAAGCGCCAAATAATGCAGTAGTACTGCTGCTGAGGATTTAACACTGCATGCTGAAATAGTACTTCAGGTTCTTCAACCCAAATGTTGACTAATTTCCTGCAACAGTAACACACTTGTACCCAACATGCTGTGAAGGATAAGTGATTTGATAATCAATTTAAATTAGTATTTCCAGCATACAAACAACTGCTTGAGAAATGTGGCCATGATATCAAGAGACCAGCAAAAGCATAAGTGAATGTTTCTCAGAATGAAACAGGCTCAAAAAATGTTTATGCAGATTCAGTACATTTATGGAGATTCAGCTCAACTTTGAAAGAAGATCTTAAGTTTTGATTACCAAACAAGTAAAGCATCTACTAAATCCTAACAACATAAAATACCAAGCTGGGTATGCATTGATAGGACTGCTGTCTAAGACTGCAAGTACTTTGGAGCACAGACTTTTAATTCTACCCCTGCTGAACCTTTAATGCCTGTCCTTGTGGTGCCCAAAATGAAAGCTTATGTTCCTCAAAACAAACTTGGGAGCAGCTTTTTACTCTGCATTATTAAGGAAGATAACTGACTTCAATCTTAAAAACACATCAATCTAATAAGTCTGTTTTGTAGGTTATTGTAATTGACTACATTTAAGATGCTCACCATAGGTTTTGGGTTGGTATGCTGTTTTGTGTTTAGGTTTTTCTTTTTTGAGATCAGAGAGAGAAACAGGTACTAGCTGGTAACAATTTTTTAAAATAAAATTACAATCAAATACAATTTAAAATACAATAAAATACAAATAAAAATACAATAGTCAAGTATATCAAATTGCGTTCCAATTAATTAATTTATTTTCATTGTCTAAGCTTTTAAAAAATCAGCTGTTGCAGACAAATCTCCACATTGTAGATATCGAAAACTAGTTGAGATTAATCCTATTATGAGGCCTCTGGGCAGAGACTTGGGTGCCCTCTATATGTGATCTAGAAATTTTACTGCCAGATCTGATTCAATTGATGATGTCATAATGGTAGGTCATTTCACTGGTGAAGTCTCCTTTGCATATCATGTTAAAACAAAGCTCATTAATTTCTATGTAGCCAATCTCATTTCCATTTTTGGCACGCTTTCCTTTTGCTGAGTAAAAATGACATTTCATATCAACCTAAAGCAGGACAATTTCTCTTCCTGGGGAGCCTCTCCATAAAAAAAGAAAGGAGAAAAAAAAGATTACTGAATTTCCCAGTCTCTGTCCCCTTGGGGCTAATATCTGCCTGGTGTTTCAGTAATCATGCCTTACATGATTGGGCTGAAAGAAAGAAAAGATCATGTTTTAGATATTCTTTTATTGTTACATAAAACTTTTTGTTTTCCTTCTGACATATATATTTCCCCATGGACCTTGACTGTCTAGAGCTACAGAAACCAGATCACTGAGGGTCAGGGTTAATACCTCAGTGTCAAGGCCACTGCTAATGTCTTATGTCCAGAAGAATATCAAGCGGGGAGTTGCTGTTAGGGAGAGATAGAATATACTGTCAATTGAATCATTACTTTTTAAATTTATTTTTAATATATTACACCAGAAGAGCAATGCTTAAGTAGAATCAGTGGATTTGGCTTGGTAGGGTTTTTTCAATGCCACATCTTTGACATTTCAGTTTTCCTTCAAGGACCTCTGAATTTATCTACATGTCTTGTCCTAAGGGGAAAGAATCAGACTCCTTTTTATTATTAGCTTTTCTCCTTTTTCAGCTTATTTCCTACTCTGCCCCCCACTTTTCCAGCAGCAGCTCTGGAATTTTTATGACTATTTGACTAAAGTATCAAAGAAATCCTTTGGGAACAATCTGTCATGAGTTTCTCCTTTAAAGTCCTCCAGGTCAAGTGCCAATACCTCAGCCTCCAACAAAGGAAGAAGCCTTTGAGAAAGGAGATTATCAAATGAGTTCTTAAGCCTCAGTGTGTTTCTTAATTTTTTCTTTTCTTTTTTTTTTTTTTTCCTTCTCCTTCCCTTTCCCATGAATTAACCTCTTTTCTATTCCTAATTCTGAAGAGGAAAGGCTACCCTCTTGCATTATCACTTTTTCAGGGCCAGTTTGTGAAGTCTGAGCAAGATTCTACAAGCTAGTGCCTTCTGCTCAGAAAATCTTAAGTGAAGCTGTACTAGAAAGGAGCCCTATGTCTTGCAAGGTCACAGTGATGTGCCTTGACATTTTTTGGTGGAAAAAATTCAAAAGCTATTTGTGTGTTTGCTAACTGCAAGACATGTTCTGAGTAAGTAAGCACAGCAAAGCTTCTTGTGTATAAGTCTTCCAATTTTCCCATTTCCTATCCAGCTTGAAGAACTAGGGAGGATATTTAAAAGTCTAGACCCACATTTTGTGCTCTTCACAGTGCTTGTGCACATCACAGCATTTTCTTTTAGTCTCAGTCCTGTACTCTTTTTTTTCTGTATCAGCCTTGTTTGCAGAGGGCAGAAAGCTGATAATCTAGAGACAAATCCAGACTGTGCTCTACAAACTAAGGGCTCCCTTTGTGTCATTTTGGCCTCCTGTGTGCTGTCCATCTGCTCAACTGCAAATTTTGCAAAGGCTCAAAATTCTCCTGTCAAGTCAAAGGGCTGGCAAACAGTCCTCTGTTGATGAGAGACAATAACCTCTTTTTCTCAGCCAGTGAGAGGTTTGCAGGCAATGAGAAATTAAAATTGATGTCAGAGATGTTGAAGAAACTTCAATGGTTTTTTCCACAGTTCTTTCAAACTGTTTTATCTGATGTTGTTGCTGCCCACAACGGGCCATAACTTCCTCCCAACTGCAACTGAAAATTCCCATATAGCCAGGCAACAGGCTGAATATAGTGTGATAGCAGCAGAAGAAAACGGGATATTTGTGTTTTTAACCGTCAAGTAGGAAACAGGGCAAAAATTTATGAGGGATCTCATTCAGGCATTCTTTTGCAAGCATCTCTCCAAGTAGAAACAGCAAGAGAATCACAGATTTAACTGTTTGGTAAATAGAAATAGTCCGAGCAAATGCAAACATTTTGGCTGAAATTATTTCTAGTTTCCAAAACCATAAAAACATCGATGTTCCCATTTTTTCATCTTGTCTGCTTATTCTTCTCACAACTGTCTCTGAAAAGGCAACTGAAGTAGTAACTCTAGAAACAGTATGAAGCTTTAGATAATATGGGAAATACAGCAGCACCGAAACTGTCAGAATTTTGTTTTGTTTTTCACTTCCAGTGATTTGAATGAAACAATCTATAGTCTAAACTTTTTGTCCAGAGAGTTAATTTGTTTTTGAGTGTATCGCCCTCAAGCAATTAACTAAAGGAGGGAGTTGGAACAAGAAAATACATAGAATTCCAGCTGATGCTGGAATTCAAGCATAAAACATCAAGTATCAGAGCTTGCAGTTTTGCTTTCTTGCCCTCTTTTCCCGCTGGCTGCCACCTCCCTAATTCTACATCCATCTGTTGATGGATGGCCTCTTCAATTCACCATGTAGTTATCAGAGAGGCTCCCATTCTGCAAATTTCCCCATTCATATCAAGCAGGATACCTCCTCTTCCACCACACATACACAGTGTTTGGGAGAGAAGAACATGTCTCAAATCACAAAGCTGCGATTTTCCCAAAGAGCTTAAGCACTTGGAAGAATATTTACTAGGTTTTAGCTTCCTAAATACATTTGAGTAGCAGTTCTCTGATATTTCTGGCATCTCCAATCAGACCAAAAATGCGCAAGGGTTTTCTCTTTTCAGACATCAGAAAGCACATTTGCCCAGACTGCACTGAAGTGCTGACAACAGTTACTCAACTGGTCCTACACAGGAAGCAAAGAGTAAAAAAAAAAAAAAAAAAAATAAGAATATGTTACCTGTTTGCCTCTTTATGTGTGCAATCACTTTATGACTACAGGAAAGTACAAAAATTGGAGCAAAGAGCAGGATGAAGCAATCAGATGGAAATCAGAAAGCCACAACACCCACAGTGTTAGGGAAACCACCCACACTGCTACCTAGCATGGTCCAGTACGGAAGGGTAGGTGATTTACCCCTAATTCAAACAGAGCCACAACTAAAATGAATGGTTCTCAGTTACAGCTAATCTTCTGTTATTGTCAGATTATAAATACTAATGTATATGATTATGGGCTGAGTAACACTGTAAAGTGCACGTATCCTAAGGCTGATTAAAGACTCCGCACACTCAAAGAAGGGTAGCTCTGTTAATCATCCTCATTTTCCAAGAACTTTATTCTTCCTGTCTCTTACAGTTCTTTAGCTACAGTTCAGAGAGTTAGGCAGCTCTGGGAATTTAGCAATAGAAGCACAGTTTTATCTCAGAAAATGTATTGCTATAAAGCCTTGTGAAGCTTTTTTCTCCAGTAACACAAAAAACCCCAAAGATTTTTCTTTTATATTGTAAACACTGTTACAGATTTAAATGGCACTACAGTAATTTACTTGGCCAAAATAAAACCTTTTAATCTTAAATGTTTCTTATGTGTAATACATCTTTTAAATTGAACACTGACTCCAGAGTCCTGCAAAATGTTTCCAACTGTAACAGTATATTCTCAAAAATATTGCAATATACATAAAAGAAAAGAAAAAACCAAACAAACCAAACAACCAAAAAAACCAGTCATCTCCCAATCAGAAAAATTAACAGGACACTGAGTTTTACTAGTTGATTTCAGCAGAGCCACATTAGAATGACTGATCAGTAGATGAGCCAACTCATACTGAAGGCTTTTACCATTTTAATTTTGTGTTCCAGCATACAAAAATAATTTCTCAAAATGCAGCACTCTTCATTTTACCGTAGATCATGCTGTAAATTTCTATTTTGCAGACCTGTTTCTATTTCACAAAGCTAAGTGAGATAGAAAGAACAAAGTTCTTAACCAAGACCATTTTTCCAACCACAATTGATCCCATTTTTTTTGTTCCACAGCTATTCTTCAGTGGCTGACTGCTAATTTTTTTAACACTAACTTGCACTTTGGAGAGATTATAATGTTCCCTTCATCAAAGAGCTAATTTAGGGGAAAAAAAACCACCTACTTTTGTTGATAGCATTAAATCAGGGACTAAGTATGCGGGATGAAAAATTTTGATTGATCTTTTCTGCTGCCAAAGAAAGAAATTCCATTGTTTCTAAAACTCTGATCAGAAGCATTTCTTTATCCTCCTGAACATGTAGTGATTTGTCATAAAGCTGGAAATTTTTACTTTATTTAGCTTTCTAAATGAATATTTCTTTAGATCACCTTCAAGACCACCAGCAGTAGAGGTATTAGGTCAAAATAATTCAATAATGCAAGGTCCAGTGCTTCTATTTCTCTGCTTTATGTAAGAACGATCATAGCTTCAATAAATCTGTACACAACTGTTCACTTGCTAAATCCTCAGCAAGGATATTTTTACTAGCTTGGACCCAAGGAAGAAAGGTTGTCTTTGGTTCTGCAGGGCCTAAGTGTGATTAACTAGAGCTACCAGCTCCAGAACACTGACCAAGAAATTTCACCCAGTGATTCCTTATTAAAAGAAGAGCTTTTATTACACCAGCCTTTGAGCAATTTCTTAAAAATGAAAAATCTTACCATCTTATATCAAATAAATAACATCGTGGTGACATCTTCACAGATTAGAATTCCCTAGCTGGAATTCTATATTGATCCTCTCTTGCTCTCACTATGAAATCTTAAGTCCAACTACATATGTTTCCCTTCTTCTCTGCCACTTAAACCTGCCCTGTGGTTCACTTGGACTTGAAGATATAGCCAACCAATAAGAGAGAACAAGATTTCTTCTGATGCAAAGAAGGCCCTGTGCCCTTCTTAGGTTCATTTGCAGAAAACAAAGGTCATGTAAAGCATGAACATAAATATTCACAAATACACACTGAAAGCACAAATATTTTTACAGTAGAATCATCAACAAAATACACCTTATTGTTAAAGCACACTCAAACTAGCAGATGTTAAAATGAGTGCTGGATTTGGCACCCGGGATGGGGCAACCCTGGATGTACACACAAACTGGGGAACAAAACACCCCATGGAAAGGGGTCCTGGTTGATGGCAAGTTGAGCATGAATCAGCAGTGCCCTGGCAGCCAGGAGGGCCATACCTGTCTTGGGGGGCATCAGGCACAGCATCACCAGCCAGGCAAGGGAGGGGATTGTCCCGCTCTGCTCTGCACCGGGGCAGCCTCACCTCGAGTGCTGGGGGCAGTTTGTTTTGTTGTGTTTTTTTTTACAATATAAAAAAAAATATGTAAAGCTATTAGAGATCATCCAGAGGAGGGCTACAAAGATGGTGCAGAGTCTAGAGGGGAAACCATACAAGGAGTGGCTGAGGTCACTTTGTTTGTTCAAGTGGAGAAGAAGATACTGAGGGGAGACCTCATAGTCGTCCACAACTTTCTCATGAGGAGAAGCATAGAAACAGAAACTGATCTTTTCTCTGGAGTGACCTGAGGGAATGGCATGAAGCTGTGTCTGGGGAGGTTTAGGCTGGATATTAGAAAACGTTCTTCACCCAGAGGTTGGCTGGGCACTGGCACAGGCTCCCAAGGGAAGTGGTCACAGCACCAAGCCTGACAGAGTTCAAGAAGCATTTGGATAATGCCCTCTGGCATATGGTGTGACTCTCAGGGTTGTCTTTGAAGAGCCAGGAGTTGGACTATGATGATCCTAGTTGGTCCCTTCTAGCTCGGGATATTCTATGATTTCTTACCTATTTTTCTATATGCAGAAACTGTTTGGGTCACCCAAAAAGTCTGGTCTGTGTTTATCCAAAGCCTAGTCTGACTTCTCACAATAGGTAAACTCACAATAGGTAAACTCACAATAGGTAAACTCTGACCATTAATAGTCAAGACACTTGCAAAACCAAGCTAACAACTTAATTCATCGATGTAGTATAATTTTAAATATACAACAGATTATTTGAAAGCAAACCTCAAAATATGTCACTTCTATATTAAAAATGACACAGAAATCTTCATGTAAAAGTACTTAAGTATTTGAGTATGCACAGACCATGCAATATGACTGATTTTAGTAGTCAAGGAATCTTCTTCCCTTGACTTAAGGGGAGACAGTTTTTAAGCCTATGTAAGCAAACAAGAGCCACCCTTATGCTATGTATACATACACAGAGAGATACATAAAAAGACTGTATTTCAGGAAGAAAAGATCACTAATCTTGCACATTTGCATAGATTATTTATCATTTTCTTTAGGACATACTACTTCACCGATACTTCCTCTTGCCCTATATTCATGTTTCCTACCAGTCTACTGAAAAAACAAATTTCTTGCAGTTGAGACTCTAAGAACCATTATTTGGGATTTCCCACCACAATGTGGGCTATGAGCTGCTATATCTCCATGCCTCAAGAGATCAGAGTACTAGTTCTACTCAGGGGATCAGAGTACTAGTCCAGTCTTTAACAATAAGAGGTAATACACACGAAACAGCAACTTCCATAAAGATAAAACCCCAGTAACCATTATTACTCAGGATTTTCACTCACATCCTGGTTTTGTCACCTCAGGCTATTTAACAGAGTCTCCCTGTGGCAAATCAGCCCTACAAGACTATAGGGGAGATGGCATTGTACAGCAACGCCTACTGATGTCCTTAATCCTCTATTTACCTTGAGATTCAACAGGTTTCTCTTTGTTCCCATGCATTAACTTTCTGCCATAAAAAAAAACCAAAAAAACCTCTCACATAAAATAACTACATCCAGTGGTAAACCTCCTACATCTAGAGAAAAAAAAAAGCAATTTTACTCCAGCCATCATCCCACACACTCTGAGTAACAGACTTGAGATGATAAGAGAGACCTTCCAAAGAGGGATAGAAGAATAACTCACAGTGGAATTTAATTTAATCCACCCACCCACACAAACCACTCACCCTTACCAGAGGTGAAGAACTACCTGAACTTTTTTAAACCCTTGACCACTGAAACACCTTTATAAAGTTATGACTGTTACAACCATTGCAGAGTTAGCCTGCCATACACACAGAATCTCACCTTTCTCATTTCCTCATAGAAACTCACTAACCTGAGTCTGCTGAGGCTTTTAGTCATGTCCATCTGGAAGCATCACATAGCCTTTAGATTCTGTTTTCACTCAGTTTGGTAACCAAACTAGGTTCTGTGATGATGATGAAACTAAATCACTGAAGGATTGAAAACATTCTAATATCTCTCCTCAACACTACTTTTTTTTTTGCCCTCCAGATTCAGGAGAATGAGCTAGTTCTTTAAGTCATCCAGTGGTTCTCCTCAAAACACCTGAGCTAACAGCTCAGCTCACAAAATAACCCAAGCAACAACTCTCCACACAAGCAGTTCACCTACCTAAAATAACTCCCTTATAACCTCTCCTTTCACTCAACAAAGTTCAGTTAAAACCTTTACATTTGGCTACAAATTACTTAAGCTAATATGGGGCAAAGACACACAAAAACTAATCAACAAAAATTAATCCTAAATTGAAGTAGGAGAAAAGGTTCTAACTACTTACTTGCTTCATGTACTGTAATCAGATGCTCTTCTCACAGAAGAGCCAAAGGTTACAGTTTGTATTTGTGGGGTTACTGACTCAAAGAATAATGTCTCTCTCCAGATACTACAGCAACCATTGCACAAATCCACAAGTTTGACTTTAGCAAGAAAGAGTTTAATGAATCAGGAATAATAGCAATATACAGCAGGGAGAGATTTATGTTAAGTTTTAAGACTTATTCCCTTTGTTGTTGAAAATAAGACTAAAGGCAAGCTAGTGGATTTATGGCACTAAGTTTTTTCAGCTTTGTCTTTCTTCACTAGAATATCACATATAGACTTAGAATTACCAACATGCGTTTTCAGTCGAGGAAAGGGATAGCTGCAACCAAAGACAACAGAACTGTCAAAGTGAAGATGCTCATATATCTGGCTCTACACTTCTTAAGACATCAGAGTCATGCTTTTAATACAACTTCATTGCTCCAAAGATTTTCAACAAGGTTACCTCAACCTAACCTCCCCCCCCCCATCTTGTTTATGAAATATTTACCTCTCTTGAAAATTGATAAATCTTTGTTCCAAATGGTCTTGTCTTCACATCCCTGTGGAAGTAGGTATTTTATCCCACTTTTCTTGGATGGTCAGCTACAAAATAACAGCTGCTGAATGTGATACACAGCTGCACCATCCTTCCCTCCTAAGGAAAATCTTGGAATGAATTGGAGTTCTTATTACCTATGTCCACACTCAGAAGAGTTTTCTGTCTCCAGTGAACCTTCTGGCTTACCTTACCTAGCATGACTATAAGTTCTGAAATGCATCAGAATAAGATAGGAAAGAATAAGATAGGAAAATGATGAAATTAATCAAGAACACGATGATTTAGGGAGGTATAACTTCTCACTAATTGTTTAAGTGTCTGAATGATTTTCCAGTGTGATACTTAATTTGTATAAAGTAAATCACCTAATTGGTGAAATAGGTGAAATACAGGTTTTACTCTATTACATGGTATTTTATGCTGAAATCTAATAAACAGTTTAATATTTCAAAAATTCTAGCTACCGTACTGCCATGTTAGAGCTCCTTATACTTTGACAATGGCTGTTATAAAATCACCAGGCTCATCTTCTAAACATTTTGTGTTAAAGAACACTCACATGTTGACAATTTCTTTAGAAAAATATTTTATTAAATGATTTTTAATAAGTTGAGATATTGGATATATTGGATTTGATCAGTGGGATCAAATACTCTCTTTCAACCTTACTTTTCAACATTTTGGTGGGGTAAAGATACTGGAGGCTATCTAAATATGACCAGTTGATTATCTCTCTCATATAAATGAACTGCAAGAAGAAAGTTATCTTGTACATGTAGCATTTGTCTTGCCCATCATTGTATATTATCATGGTATTTTTTCCCCATGTGAATAACTGGTTTTCTTGTACACTCTGTCATTAGTGCTGCTGTTACTTTTTGTTTCTTTATCTCATCACTGTTTCCAGTAAGTGGTGTGGGGGCACTGAATTGGTGAGTACCATTCCTAAACTAGGCTACTCCTCCTAGTTAAGGGACAATACCCTCAGTAGTAGAGACAATTCACTTGACTGCTCTAACTTCAGCTGATGCTGGTGCTTGTAAGGACAAGCAGCGTGACCTTCTCTGCCACACTGTGCAGTTACTTGGTGCAGCTAGTCCAGACATTTTCATTCTGATAATTCTACTCCTATAAATGGTAGTGAAAAGGCTGTTAAGACAGATCTGTTTGGATCCAGAGAAATCAAATCCTGCTTTGATAGGAGGCTGAAGGCAGTGCCAGTGAACTCTGCCCCAAAGCACCAATGTCTTGTCATGAATTGCACTGGCTGCAGAAGCCAGCTTGGAAAGTTTCCTCCATAGATCCACAGGCTTTAAGAAGATATTTTAATTTTGCTATTAATGATGGGAAAGCTAGTCCTACATACTCCAGTCATTCTAGAATCAGGATCTAGCTAGACAGAGCCACATATTTACGCAGGAGTACTTTAGAGCCATTCTTCATACAGATGTTCCACACAACCTATTTGGAAAGAAAAGCTTCAAATATTTTCTACAAAAAAATGTAGATGGTGCAGTGTCAGATTTGTCTTAATGGGGCAGCTGGTATTTTGCTCATCTGTCCAGTACTATATATTATGCTCAGAGGGTTAGAATTCTCAAGAATCACACACATTAACCAATCAAAACTTGTTTTTCTTTGCAAGATCTCTGGCAGTCACTGATTGATAAGCCATAAATTGTTCATTCTTTACCTTCCTTGAGCTTCTGATGAGTACTGAAGATTATACCATTTAACTCTCCCAACCACTGCAGCAGAGCATGAAGCAAAATTAGAATACTTGGAATTATATTTCATCCAAATATGGTTTATTTGGGGTAAAACAAGCAGTTATTTTACATATAGTTGGTTTTGCTTACTTCCCTGTGTGTGAAGCTATAAGTGATTCCCAGGGCTGAGAAAAAATCACACTCTTCTCAAAGTCAAGTGAAGTGTAAACACATTCAAAAGGATCACAAAAGTAGCTGAACTGGTAAGCACTAAAGAAATGCCCAGAACTGAAAGCAAAATAGACTTTAGTGATTAATAGAGAAGCTGAATACAGCTTCTTGACATGTTTGCTCTTCATCCCACAGGTGCAATACTCCATGAAGTACTACCAGGTTTCAAAGTGTCAGTAAGGATATATGCTGCAGTACCTGGCAAAAGCTGCATCATGATCTCTGTGCCTGGAAGAGGAAGGTAAAGCTACATTAAAGTCTTCCTCCATTGCAGAACACAATCTGCATCATGGATTGTAACACAGGGAAAGAAAAGCTAGCCACAATATGGTATGCAATATTATAAAGCCACATACAACAAACACACAAGAACTTCTGGTACTGTATAAGCAAGCAGATTTTCTTTGTCATTCAGAGTTTGTAATGCCTGCTTAATGACTTAAATGCAGAGACTTCAGCTAAACACTGTGGGGATTTGGAGCTACCCTAAAAATAGACTGCAAAATACCACTCTTATAGAATGAGTATATATCGTGGAAGACTCCTCTAATTATTAGTCCATAAAACTTTAAATAAATCTGCCAGCAAGTGAGATGCCTCTCAAGAAGGTTGGAAAAGCTCTTGTTCCAACCTGACAGAACTGCATCACCCTGAGGCTCTATTATCCTAACACATAGCTTTATAATCCCTGAAAACTTTTTAGGTAGTCTTCAGATAACTTCATAACTAAAAAATTAGGAGTCTGATGGAAAATTTAGAAAGGTTAATTTTTTTTTTTTTAACATAAAAAGACTGAAACATCTAAACACTGAGATTAGGGTCTCCCTAAACAGATGATTAGTGAAATTATGCAAACAAATGAGACCTATAGGGATGCATTTTTTAGCAAGAAATTAAGACTTGGATAAGAAAAACAGAGTGAATGACAAAAGTTCCAGGAATTCCAGGAAAGCCTTTACCAGTTCAAGAAATCCCCAGAAACATACTAACTACAAAGATGCTGTCTCTGACTTATAACTAAGATCATAGAATATTCTCAGCTGGAGTAGACTCACAAAGACCATGAAGTCCAACTCTTAACTGAATGGGCTGTACAGGGATTGAACTCACAACCTTGGTGTTACTGCCACCATGTTCTAAGCAACTGAGGTAGTCTCAGGGTCAGCTCCTGGAGATTGAGAATATTTTGGGGAAGTATCACTACATGGCTGGCCTTTAACTGCACTGTTCCCACTGTCAAGGTGTTGGAAGGAGCATTACAGGCTATTTAGTGTTTAGGTCTGCCCTTCTATGAACATTACGTTCTTAGGTCAATTATATAAAAAACACAATATCATGAAGTACATCTCTTAAACCACATAGGTCATCATGGTCTTCGTAAAAAAATATCTTCTTTGTCTTCACTTTTCCAAGACCTTTGTATCAGAGGTAAATAAGGAAAGAACTGCCAACTCTCTAAATTGTGTCTTTAGGATGCTTTCAGGTAATGTTGCTAATGTTGTCTAAGCACAGACACAGTAAGACTGCCATACAATAAAATGTAAATGGATCTGAACGTGTTGCAAGTATTTACTATCATCTGAAAATATAACAAAGTGTTGGAGGTCTTTCTGAATTAGAATGGGGTAATGAATATAGGGAGGGCTCTCAAGCCTTCCTTCATGTGGGAAAATCATGAAACAGTGTGAACAGAAACTCTTCCTTATTCATGAGTAACTTCCTCCCCTTTTGAAAATCACAGAGAAGATTCATTTCCTTTAGAAACAAATTCTGGGAAAAGTGGAATCTAAGGGGAAGTTAAAACTGTTGGGGACAGGTATGAGGTAACCTACAATGTTCTCTGACCTTGAAGTCTATGTTGTTGAGTACACCAATACCAAGAATGAGAAAAGGTAGCTTGTAATGCAAGGAAAAGTGACTCAAATCCATAAACATGGCAAAATGGTAACTCAAAACAGACCTTTCAGGACTGTTACTAGATTAAATCAGTAAGAAATGGAGTATTTCATTATACCTTGAGCAGGTACTAGGGTCTGCTGCCATCTCAAAGAAGAAATTTCTCTATTTTTTTCCTACCCTGTACACGGACCAGCTCTCAGAAAATTCAGTTCACTTTTTCTGCAGTCATATACACATTGAAAGAGAAAAGAAATAGCACATAAATCCTCCGAAGTGCGAAGGGCATTGCCTTTCTTCATGCAGAACTAATTTGCATCATCCAAACAGAAGATCCTTCTCTGATGACTACACTGCTCCTGAGATCTCAGAACTCCAGAGCCAAGAAGACAGTGGCTCATTACCACACAGATTTCCATTGACTGTAACAAGGTAACTGCAGCATTTAGAGCTGTTTGTAAAGGTGCTCTTGCTGCTCACTGTCCCTCAGCAATTAGGGATTTAAATTCTTTTCTATGCTCCTGTGGTGACCTCAACAACAAAATCTGTAAACTTACTATAATTAAGAAAATCATAACATGCCAGAAGGACCTAATAATTTTGACATTCTAAACTGCAAGCTTGCCAATGAATAAATTTTATGACCAAGAAGATATGATCATCTTGGCTCCCTCTCAGCAGGAGTTTGCATCAGTCTGTTCTGTCCCTACAAATGACACACAGTATATATATATATTGTTTCCTGCCTTTGAATCTAAAATGACAATTCAAGGTCCTTGCCAGATACTTTTACAGGTTCCAAAATGAGGCCTCATTAATGAAAGCTCTTTTCTCCACAGCAGAGAAGTATGCAGCATGTTCAACAATCCATAGGTTTGATGCACACTCTTATGCGAAATTTTGAAAAAAAATGGTTCTCTTTCTCAAAAATTTCTGGAAAGTTCAAGAATTGTCTTGGATTCAAGTGTACCCAGGGGATCAGCTTGTATTCTATTAGGTTTGAATGTTTCTTTGTTCTTAAGTCTTAAGGACAGCCCTAACAAAATTCTTTCTGCAGCTGTTTATAGACACCTTGGTGATATCCTGGAGATCAGTTTTAAGCGGATATGAGGCAGGAATCAAGAAGAAGATTACTTAAAGTATGTTGAGTCCTTTTCATCTTTTGCTATCCATTTTGTAGAAGTGCTTAGTCAGGAATCCTTAAAATGTAAGCAAATGTAACAGTATGAGGGACTTGGGGAAAATAGTGGAAGTTTAAAACTAGAAGACATTAATCTTACATTCCTTGTACTTGGGACACCTAGTGAAGATTTTTTTTAGAGAAGAAGAAGACATTACAAAAAACAAAGCAGCCAAAGTCCTGTGTGTAACCTGCTGCAGGAAACTTTCTCATGAAGCATATCTACTCATTTCTGGTGCACTATTCACTACTTTAAAAGGACTGTTAGTTCCACTGCTACTACTGAAGCAAACAAAAGAGTAAACAACAGGAAAAAGTAATATTTACCAGGGTTATTACTGTTTATTATTTGTATTACCATATGGCCTAGAAGCCCAAGTTATAGACCTAAAATCATTGTGATAAAAATTTGAAATTTGGGAGCAGTTTCATAGTTGTTTTCCTGAAAGCTGCTCATCTGAAATGCTTCACCTATCCCATATTCTAAATTATTTACTAACCTTGAACTTTCATTAGCTTGAGCAGAAGTCTGAATCATGTTTCTTTTAAAAAGGTACAAAGCTTATTATTTAATTTTCTCCAATAAAAAGCCGGCTGATCAGTTTGCATGTTAAAGTTGTGCATTCTAAAATCAACACGTTTGTCAGTTTTCACAGAATGTTTCTCAGTTTAGCGCATACATGTTAGAAGTGCTCTTATTGGTAAGATGCAAGCAGAAATCATAATTTTTTCTCAATAACAGCCATTGTTATAGTGATTCAGACCAATTCACCGAGTTCAATACCTCTTTCTGACAGTGACCAGCATCAGAGAAAAGGGCAAGAAACCATGAAATTGGCAATTATGGAGTTATCTTTCAGTAGGTAAAGTTGCTCTTTACATCTGAATTTAGAAGTGAAGTGCCCCAAAGCTTGAGCATCTGTAGAAACTATGCTAAACTTCTGACTCATATGGTTTCTTATGGCAGCAAGTTCTAGGCTGCTCAAATGTATTACTGTACTATTATTTTATAAGTTTAATCTCAAAATTATTTCTTTCTGCTTTTAATTTTCTTGCACTTTTGCTCTGGAAATGCAAAAGGTAATAAGAAGTTGTTGCTGTAATTTAAGCAGCACCTGTATTCGCCCTCAAAGAAAACACAAACCATGTTCTTGCACTCCTAGAAGGAGAAGTGAAGAGAAGCACATAACATAAAAGCTTAAGAAAAAATGCATTATATCTAGCTATATCCCTTTTCTACTCTCTCACAATTATAGTATACATGCATTCATATACAAGTGAATATTTATTTCTAATAACCAGCCAATACCACAAGCGCATAAACTCACACAGACATAAATGTTAAGCCCTCTCCATTGCTGAATTCAGTTTTAAACACAGAAAAGCAGTTTCATTAGCCCTTGAAGAGAATAGTGAAGGAGAAAATAGAAAAATAAAAAATTTAATACGCATTGCCGAAACAGCCCTAGCAAACTTAGCCATGCATTTAGTCATTAAATGCAGCTGAACAAATGTGGACCCTACTACTTCAAAAACACGAGCTCTATTGTTTGGAAGCTCACTAACAGAGGATCCAATGACTCCAAAGCAAAGCAAATAGAAAACCTCCAAGACAAACAAAAAATCACATATACAGTGGAAGTGCCTAGAAGACAACATCAAAAATCAAAACCTACCCAAGTAACAAAAGAAAACATCTAGAAACTCTGCAAAGGAATGATCCCTCTATATGGTACAGTACTGAATGGAACTTTTACAAAAGTTGATGCATTGGGTAAAGTTGTCTTAATGAATTTGCTTACTGAGCTGCCCTTGTTGAACACACACTAAAACTACAAGTACTGAAGTCAGTGAACTGACTTATAGGAAAACTAATATAAATTGTATAGATACATGTAGCATGCTCATAAAACAGAGTAATGTGCAGTAACTATGTATCTTACAAGGAAAGAAAAAAATAGTTGGAATGGATATTGATACCTAACAACAATTTAGTAAGAGAACCCCACTCAATTACTACATAAATCTGTAACTTTATGCCCAAGAGTTCAGTTGTTCTTACCAGACACTTTCAAACAAAACAAAATGCTCCTGAGAGCAATATCAAACACTGGCTGAAATTCCAGGAAAGACTCCTATTGACTTGAGTAGTTTTTGAATGGAGCACAGAAATTATTAGATCTGTTCTCTTTGAAGACACTGCAAAACTTAGTATTTGTGTTTAGTCCTATGAAGAACCAGCATTTAAGAAACCAGTCCTCCTTAATGACAAATCACACCTCCAAATTGCTTTCACAGCGGTGATACCCTGGAGCTATGCAAGACCCTGAGCTGTCCTTCAGTGTTTTGCCACCAAAAATATTGCCGGTAAGTACTGTTCTGCTTCCACCTGCAGCATACTCTAAATGAAGGTAAATAAGGCATTCATGCAGGAAATTAACACATGGCATAAAATAATACTGAGCTTCAGGGTGAAAGCTAGCATCATGTCAGAGAGAAAATCAGAGTGTAACAGCATGTGTGCAGTCCCAAGCAGGGGCTTTGTAAGGCAGCTCAAAACCTTAATAAATGTATTGACAGATCAGGCACACAAACCAAAACTAACATGTTGCCCCTTGTGCTATGGCCTGAAACACCACAGATGATTTTTCTTAACTTTCCCTAATTTTTGTAATATTCACATTTCTTATAGTGCATTTTGTTAAATTCTTTGCAAAATTCACATTCAAGTTTTTAACTAAACTATCTTAATATATCCTTCACAATCTATGTAGGTTTATAAGCAATGCAACGCAACTCCCCCTTCTAGTACCATTCTGTTTGGGTTTTATTATTTGGGGTAGGGAGGGAGAACCAATGTAAAACAAAAAAATCTATGGTAGTCTCTCTCAAAAGCGAGGCACAGAAACTAGCTAAAGAGTTGAAGTCATGTAAAATACTGTGCCCAGCATCCTGAAGGGGTAGCAAAAAGGTGACAAGTGAACCTTCTCTGTTTCAGACTCCATCAGATGCCAAAATATCCTCTAACCTTTATATTTTGGTTAACCTCGAAAATTTCCATGGTCCATTTGAGACGGATTAGCTGGGATTCCATCATCACCAGAGTGCTTGAGGTATTTCCTATTTCACAGGACTTCCTACTTTCAGATTCTGGTGTATATACATATATATGAGATATATATTCTAATTCTGGTATATATTCAGCCCTGGTTCTTCCTTGGATGGCAACTTCTTACACAGCAAATAAAGTGGTTTTAAACTGTCTCTGTGCCAGTGGCACTAAAGCCTGGTCACCCATGGGTATCAATAATACCCACACAAGGCTATGGTAATATTTAGTGCACAAATAATTCATTAGGGTTTTTTAAACTTCCAGCAATGTATACTCACAAACTAGTCTGCAGTCAGTCTACAGCACAAGAGTCACATGGAGAACAGCTGAGTTTGTGTAGCAACATTCACACAGAAACCCAGGAATGTAGAAACATTCACAAAGAAACAATTTGAGAACTAATTCAGACTTACACTTAAAAAAAAATCATCTATGGACAGATTTTTGCCTTGAATGCAGATGAGAAAAGATGTAACAGCAGTAACATCTTTAGAGAAGCTGCAAAGCATTGCCAGTTCAAAAAGGTGAAAATTTCAGGAGAAATGCTTAGGAATGGAGGAAAAAGAGCTGCCATGAACAGGACTAAATTCGCTATTCCTGCCACAAGAGGAGGAAGCAAAGGTCAGGGTGAACAGGGCATCACTTAACAGAGCCAAAAATGCAGAGTAGGTGTTTTGGATGATGCAACACTGTAAACCAACAACTAGGCAAGGGAGAGGACACAAAGGACCTTGTCTTTGCTGATACTGATGCACAGGGGCCAAAAGCAACAGAAAGCAATAGAAAGAATATTTCTTCTCCACGGGTGGCTCAAACTGCAGAGGAGATGCCTGGGGCTGGGGTGGGGAGAAGTGGGACACTACATCCCTCAGCCAACTGAGCTCTCCAGTACACTGCATAAGGGAGCTTAGGAGACAGAAAGTTTGGGGCCAGGCCAGAGCATCATTGTACAAAATGGTTTCACTGAGCCAAAACTCTCCATGGAACAGCTGGTTGTATTTGCTGCATCCCCGTACTGTGAAGCAGAAAATACAAGCCTACTGCCTGCTGTTTTCTAAGGAAAGCTCTCTGTAAGCTGTTGGCACTGTATTTGTGCTTTGCTCTATCAATTTGCTTAGGTTTTCAAGAGGATAAAAAGGGGCAAATCAAAATAAAACAAAGGTCCTGAAAAGTAAACGGAAGATGTCTGAGACTTTATAATGCTGGGTAAAGAGGGGGAGGATGGAAAGGGGGAAGAGGTGAAGAAGAAACCTTTTGTGGAATCTGATTCATCACACTATTTTCCTGTTAAGATTATAACAATCTCTTTTATTTTAATATATTCAGGAAATTACTTTATTTCAATCAGAATTGTCTCAGGCTGAAATGACAACTGCTAATGGCAGTCTGTAAAACCCAGACATTCTTTCTGACTCATTATATACAATTCTAGGGGAAAGTAGAAAATCATCTATCTATTGGAGGTCATTGCTGTCTCTTGGCCAGGCAACCCTCACCAACAAGCGGCATGGAAACATCCTCCAGGAGCATCAGCTTCTCTGGTTTGAGCAAGGAATTAATCTGTCGGTCCAATATGTCAATTCTCTGGTTTTCAATTGGCAAGTTATAGCCTTTGCACTTCAGCACTTGCCTTCAGGAAATACTCTAATGAGTGGGTTTATTAGGAAGACTTTCACAAGAGGAGTATTTTTCAAGGAAAATAAAAACTTGTGTTTCAGGGGATATAATCTGATAATAAAGATTAGGAAGATAATTTTCCATCCAAGAAAGCTGATACTCTTTCTAGGAATACTGTCCAGTCTGGGACAGAGATTTGGACAGGACTTGCTACAGCGTTTCTATTCTTCCAATAAAGCAATTCTGAAAAATAGTGAGTATAAATTTCCCCCGAGGATATGAACAAAATGCTCACTGAACAACATTACTTGGTCCCTTTTGTACCTTACATTTTTCTTCACCTTAGCTCTTTTTGTTAAAGTAACACTATGAATATTTCAAGGCTCCTAATAACAGAAAAAAAATATAAGGTTGCTGTGTCTAAACACAGCCAAACATAGAAGAGTGTTTGACTGCAGTAAATCCAAACAGAAATCACAGAATCACAGAATCAGCTGGGTTGGAAGAGACCTTTAAGATCGTTGAGTCCAACCTATGACCCAACACCTCTAGACCACGACACTAAGTGCCACATCCACCTCCAGGAACAGTGACTCCACTGTCAATAATTACATATAAATGATTTTGCTGTCATCCTATACAGCTTTGTACAGCATAAAACTCCTGGTGGATACTGAATCTTCCATTTGAATATTTTTTAAGATAGGGAGTTAGTTATTTGAGTTTTTAGTGCTTGAAAATATCTTTCAAAGATACTATGTAATTTTAAGCCTTGTTGTTAATTTTTTTGAGGCTTTGACAGGGTCTTGTGGCTGAAAATGTTGCAACACTCTAGATAGATTATGCAATTATTGTTCTTAGTAATGCTACTCAGTATTGTCTCTCAAAGAAACAGAGAGAATATCCCTCAGAAAACATAATGTCTGTAGATGTCTAAGAGAACAGAAAAAAGCAAATAAATTGTATAAGTTGAAAATGAAGTTGATATAAGGACATGTTGACTAAGTGTTTGTGCCTCACACCATTAGGTCACAGCAATTCCTTTAGACAGTTACAATGTATCTTTATTTGTTTTACATTATTTTATTAACTAACCATATTAGCGCTATACTTTGGGTCATTTATAAAATGTTACCTTCCTCTAGTGCACCTTTTGTCACACAAACGAGATATTTTACATTTCAAATGCAACAACTATTCAGTGCTTTTTTTTTCCTTTCTTTTTTTTTCCCCTTCTCTTGCTTTGGCTTACTACCCAAGATGTGTAGGTTGTTGGATTTTTTCCCCCCTTTCATCTCAATATATAAATTCAATAATAGAAGTGATTAATGTTTAGCTGTTTAACTTCGATTTTATGCAGAGTAGACATCTGATGATCAAATCCACCCAACGTCTGCAATTAGAGCAACTTGTGCAGCTGTGCTTCCTCTTGCTAGCTGGAAAGCTCTTCCCTTTTGCTCTGAACCGATTTGTGATGCACTTGATGTACAATGTTCTATGTACAGCTTTGAAATAAATGTGGGATATTATTCTATCTTCAAGGCCAAAACAGAGAAAGGCTGCATTAAGCATTTAGGTGGGAGAAAAAGAGAGGGAGGGAGAGGAGAATAAAATGGCAATGACTGCAGATGCCCAGGCTCTATGTGGCACTGGAAAATCATTGACAGCTTTGCTGTCACTGTCACACTAAACTTCCCAGATGTTCATATCTGGAAATGTCACAAAATGTCATGGCATAAGTTGCTGTATTTTTTTTTCTGTAGAAAGAGTGAACAATAATAAAACAGCCTCGGGAGTGTATGGCTAGCCAAAAGCAGCTTGCAAAGGTCTCAGTAAAACAGCATGTGTGCACATTCTGGAAAAGAAGCAAACATCAGCTCCTTTTCTTTCTTCCTTTTTTTTTTTTTTTTTTAACTAATAACAGTGCTTGAGATGATAGAAATTTAAAATTTAAATTAAACACAAAGAAAAGGCCTTTTTGCAATCTTCTCCAGATCTCAAAGCTGCTTTTGTCCACAAGCTAAAATGCCGACGTCAGATTAATTATTGACAGAGCCAGTACAAATTCGTTCTATGTTCATTTATCTTCTGGAATTTGATGTAGCGTTCTACAATTAAAAGCAGAATCCTCTGTGAAAAAAGCTCCTTGTTGCTGACATCAACGTGGGAGAAAGTTTTGCATTTTAACGCAAGATCTTTCAAAGCAGAGATTTTATCTTCTCCACAAGGTTTGTGGTTTTGAGTGAAGTCCAGGTCAGGTTCTGTCTGTGACATCCCCTTTCTCTCAAATTACTTCCATTAGCTTCTCAGAAAGAAAAACCAACTACACATGCATGAACTCCACAAGACACCCCCCACTTAACCACTAAGATGAAGCACTATAAAATGGTATATGCAGTCCATACATCCAAGTAAAACAGCTTTGGATAAAATGATTTTGGCTCCTTTACAAAAGAAATTAAGAAAGGAAATCCATCATCTGTTTTTCTCTGCTCAAGAACTCAATGCAGATCCAGAAGCTACAGTTAAAATCCTTTCCTTATAATCCTGCTCTTGCATGTAATTAAATTCATTGTAATACGTTAATATTTCAATGCTGTGACCTAGTTACAAAGTCAGAACTGTCAAATGGCTAGAAGTGACCCACTCACTTTCATATTGCTTTTTCCTAAGTCAATAAGTCCCTTTGCTGTTTAGTGAATCATGTGCCTCTGCTTTATCTAACAGCATGTGTGGGGCACACACACTCAGGCCTTTTTATAACATATAGCATGACAGCTACTGCAACTACAGAACACAGGTGGGCATAAGGAACTAATCAAGAATAAATGCTGAGCCAGAATCATTTGTTTTCGAAGATATATTTGCTCCATGACAGTGACTTAATGCCTATTTTATATAAGCCAAATGACTCAGATGTCATCACTTAGTCTTCTAGTCCTTGGTACATTAGTCTAATGTAATATCACTGCGAAGATGCATTCTCCTTTATTTGAAGGGCAGGTGGCAGCTACAGTTTGGTCAACTGTAAACTTGTTCACTCTAAATCTCTTTTTCATCACACTTTGCTTTATTTTATCGAGGTTGGCTCTTCTCTTTTTCAGTGTTTTATTCTTTTGTTTCCTCCCAAGCTTTTTTCAGTGTTAATGAGCGATCAAGCTAAGAAACACTTAGATGTTTTTCAGTTATTTTATTAGATGCTATCTTTCAAAAGATAGGTGAACTCTTCTGTTTATTTAATAGAAGCATATCACCAAGTGACAGATTCTGCACATCATTCTAGTCCTTTCCGCTGTCATCTGAGGACTAAAGATTTTACCTGGAAGCAGTCATTCATCATCCACCATTTCCCTGAAACAGAAGCCTTGGCCTCTCACACTCAATAAAATCCACAAGAATGACTGCCAAATCCCTTTAAAACAAATGATATTATATTCACATCATGAAGGGGAAACAGACTTTCATGTGGTCAGATCTGTCTCCTTAATTTTTTGTTATTATTATCTCTGTCCTTCCACCTCTTCTTAAATGCTGGGATGAACAGGAGGCTGTAATTCCACTTAAGAGTTCTCCTCACAACCATTCTGACTCCTGGTACCACCTGGCTTCTCAAATTCACAGTGCAGCTGCCTGCAGTGCTGTCATGTTAACCCATTGCTGAGGTGGCCAATAGGAGGCTGATTAAAGGCACCCACCCTGATGTCTGCATTTGCCAGTTGCAGTATGTACGTGGCCTATTCTCTCCTGAGAAGGGGTGTGGAGCATCTCAGATGGGAGTAGATGATCATCCTGAAGTTGATGTGTTTGACTGAAGCATAGAGCAGGCAGAATACACAGTGATCTAGGGGTATCCAGGAAAAACAGCAATTAAGAGGCTCCTAAAACAGGCAGGGAACAGCCTCAAAGCCAAACCTCAGAGCTGATGATAAAAAAGATATTTTCACAGAGGTTCAGAAGAGGCAACGCAGAATTCACTGCACCCCAGAGAAGTGATAAAAGTTGCTGGAATCACAGCAGGACAGAATTCACTTAACAATCACAGTAAGCTGAGAAGGGTAAGGGATATCTGCTGTCAAACCTTTTACTTTAACCCATCTTGAGAAAAAAGTCTTGAATTTTCTCTGTTTCAAGAGCTTTTTCACCTTTTGTGGTTTTGGGTTCTTCACTTGAAAGAACAGATCTGACCAGATCTCCATAAAAGAATCAAGTGAGACTAAGCTGTAAGAAAATACACAAAATGTCTGTATCACTTCAGACTGTTCATTATAAACTTCTTTCTCTGCTTGGGCTCAGTCACCTTCCCATTTAGCAACTTTCACAAACATACCCCTTGCAAAAACATGGGTAGTAGCCATTGTCAATTCTGTATTATAGGATGGCATAATTCCACTCCTCTTTTTTCACACAGGCGCCTCTCTGGAGGATTTGCAGCTCTCTGTTATACAGACTATTTTAGGGACCTAAAGAGTGACCTTTTCAGGGAGGGATTAGCTTAAATCTTCTACATCTAAATACTATACAATGTGAGTCCTTGAAAACATGCATAATTCCCACTCATATGAACTTCCAAAAGCAGATAATGTCAACAGAAAGTGATGCAGCCTTACAAGAGTACTTACACCACTGTCAGGAAAAAAAAAAAAAAAACACCAACAAAAAAAAACACCCCAGAACAAAACAGATGAAGAAAAAGGGTAAAAATAATGCAAGCAGAAACACTGCTAAGAACTAGTTCTGTGTTAATATACCCCATGTGGCAATAAGTGTTGACATAAGCATGAAACTTCCAAGTCAACCTCTCATTTTGTTCCAGCTTCTACTATGCTATTTAGTCCCTACTCTTCCTAACAATTAAGATGTTATTTCTATTTTATGTTCTAATGGATGTGTAGGCAATAGCTTATTTCATTAAACGAACAATGGAAGTGCAGTGCCTGGAGTCTCCTCAACATTTCAAGGTATTTAAAAAAACTACAGGCTTTTCTTCTTTCTTGTCAATATCTTCTTTAAGGAGGGGAATGACTTTCAGGCTTTCAGCGTACTTGAATACAGTTGTCTTCATTTATTAATATCAATACTATTGAAGTTGCATCTGTCTATATTTATTGAACTGAAAAAGCCCGGAGATAGAAAATTTCTAGTACAAGAATTCTCATCTCCCTAATCCATTTTCAGAATTTGTTTCTTGGTTTACAGTATTTACTTCTCTGCATCTCAGATTCTTTGCTTGAGTTGTTACCTGCTCCCTTAAGCTTTCTAACAAATTAAAGTGTTGTACTAATACCTGAGGCAGAGTTTCCTGGTAAAGCCAGTCTACTGTGTCCTTTAAGATGAAGGTAGAAAAGCTTTATTCCGAAAAAACTAAAGTTTGCAAATATAGCTAGGGTGCTACATAGTATCTTTATAAAACATTTTATTTCAAAGAAAAGGGCTGTTTTTTGAAAACAGCTTTTGACATTCAAAACTCCAGAAAGTAACTAAGAATCTTACTTCTAGTTTCTTAGACTGAAGAGTTCCATTTTTGATTTAAAATACTACTTGGAGGGTGGAGGAATTTATCTTTAGCAATCCAATAATACTCAAAACTGAAACAATATTACAGAACTATTTCATTATATTTCATTCCAAGAACACTCTAATAATGTGGAAAAGACTAAAATATTTTGAATTTTTCTCACAATTATAGACATTATTATTTTTAATGCACTTTTTTTTTTTAGAAGATCAAATAATTATTTTTCATTTAGATCTTTCTCTAGCTATAGAATCTTTGAAGGGCTCCCAGTCCCATTTCTCAAATCCTTTTGTACATTACATTTTTGGACGAGTAGATGATGACTAAACCTCAATAGTATCTGTGGCTGTCCCTTACCAAAATCTTTGTTCTAAGACAACAGTAAAGGCAATATAGTTCTCTTAATTTCTTGTTTTATTGTTTCCAATACTTAGTAATATATCTTTCTTTCCCACCATGACTATATGTTCTTATTGTTGGCTTCAGCCCATAGTGGCACACACCATGTTAATTCCTAAGAAATATTCCTGGCAGTGGCAGATCAACATGAACTACTTGCACTAGCATTTTAGAGGTATTGGTTGCTTCCATTTTAAGGAACTTCTAGGTATCATGCTGGAATTTCAATATCCTTTTGTGTTTCTGCACACGTGTAGGGTAGGTAGAAATACACAATAGGAACTGATCAACTCTGATGCAGTCTTCAGTCACAAAATTCCCACAGAAAATAATATTAAGGATCCATGACAGGCACTTCTTTCTTTTGGTTCTTCTTTCTTTTGCAAGATGTTGCAAACTGAGGATAGCCTACACTATTTCCTCCTCCTTGAAAGGATTAAAGCTGAATATATTATTGAAAGCCTGTACAACTTTGTATTAAAAACATGCCTTCAAAAAGATACAGAATTGAATAGCATTCCTTTCTGTCAAGGAGGACTACAGCTCTACTGTAGGATTCTGTGACCTAAAAAATTCTCAACAAAATGAGAGCATAGTTCTATAGTCCCTTTTTCTTTTCCCTTCTTTAATTGTAAAGCTATTTATTTTTCTACAGAGACTGGTTAGAGGCACCAAAGCAAATGTCAGCCTCCCACATGGATGCATATTTATCTGTAGTCTTGGGGTCACTGCAACACATCCTGTGCTTAGCTCAGTTATTCAGTAGAAGCCATCTGCTTCAGCCCTGACCTCCCCTAGACTAAAAGTGGTCAGAGCTGGGACCCAACACCTGTTTGGACAGCATATGCTCAAAAGCTCCATTACCTTACACGTGTGACAATAATCCGTGGATTCCTCGCTTTTAAGATGACAAGCTTTATTTAGTGATTATTACTGACAATTCAGACATGCTTTTCATAATCTAAAGCTTGAAGTGAATAGAGAGCTGCTAGTTAAGAACTTGAGGTCACTGTTTTAAGCTGCAACTTAAACTTGTGGTTTTCTCCTTAAAAAATATAATTGAAGTGGTCCTATACCTCACTTTAATCCCTCAAACAGCTGCAACATGACACTTATAACAGTGCATTTACTCTTTTGTTTCTTATTTAGGATGAGGCCTGAATTCCCATGTTTTTATATATAAAAAAATCATAAAGTAGTGGAAAAAGATATGTAGGTCACTAAGAAATAACAAGATCTACAGAGAACGTTACTGGGAATTTTTTTTCTTCCCTTTTTTTTTATTGGGCCATTCATCTAAGTAAGACTGCTGGAACAAAGGCTGTTGAAGCAGTAAACTGATCTCAGGAATCCATCAATTTAAATGGAGTGCACAGTCTCTTCCCAATGAATCAAACAGGAAAAAAAAAAATAAATCAGTGATACACATTTTCTTACCTTGGAATACTCTAACTCTGCACTTGTTTGAACAATGCTTGAGGATAAGGATTGTCTTTGCCACTCCCTGATTGGGGTCAACTCCTTAGCTCTCACAGATCACATTAGGCCTTCACTTTCTTTTTCTGTTCTCTCATTTTCACCAGATACCATAGTGTCCCAGGATGTGTTGCATAGTGTCCCAGGATGTGTTGCATAGTGTCCCAGGATGTGTTGCAGGCTGATGTGCTTCTGTCATGTGTCTCTTCACATTTTGGTGGTGGAGTTCTGAGAAAGTTAAGTTAAATCTGGCTCTGCTAGCCCCACATCAACATAGCAAAATGTATACAATTTCTGGTGTCTTTGTCCAGGCAGATTCAGTCAAACAGAAAAGAGATCATGACCTTTCCATTTCATTCTTCCTCACTGCCATGATGTAGCTGAGCTGTTCTATTCATCAGAGCATTTAGGTGTGGGTTTTTAGTTACATACATGCTTTGCTGAGTCCTAGCCTCTATAATTATGGAAAAAAATCAACAATTGCTTAGAACACAGTTGTATTTTCCATAAATGTCAAAGGCATTTCCAGCCCTGGATGAGTGCTCTTTAAAGTGTCAAATAAATCTAAAATAAATACACACTATTAGAATCCACAAAAAAAAAAAACAAAAAAAAAAACAAATACATTTGTCTTCAACTAGAGCAGTTACTCCTATAAAATCAACATTCTGGACCTTTCACTTGTCCTCAGAAAGACACTTCTTTTCATCTGTGCAAACTTGGGAAATCAGCAGAAAAGGAAACATTCTTATGTAAATCTTACATTGTAGCTTCTTTCCTCACATTCTTAGTCCACAGTGGTAACACAAAACAGGCCATTGAATGGACACTAAGAGCCATGCAGGACAGGGAAGGAGCTCTGCTTTACAAAATAAATAATACTCTTCTACATCTATTACCTATTCCTACAGGGGAAAAAAAATCCAAACTCTCACCACTCAGCTTCCCCCAACATATTCAAGAAACCCAAAACAATGCTAAACAAAATCCAACACCCAAATGAATTAGTGAACAGCTTTTATTCACATCTCAAAGGAAAAAAATAAAAGCAGTAAGGTTTCACACTTCTGAGCCCTTAAATGCACTCTATATGAAGTCACTACGGTCAATTTTGTGCTACAGTTTCACTGACCTCGTGAAAACTCATGCTTTTAGATTTAAAATATCTTCCATTTCCATATTTTCTTTTTTCCACCCAAGGACACTGTATTACAGAAAACATCTCATTACTTTCAACAGTTGAAAACTCAGAGAAATTAAGCTGTTGGTTACACTCACCCATTGGTGTTAAGAAGTCCTACTGTGGCTATCCATTACTTGCCTTTTAGAAGCACTTAGCAACATAATCCTCATTATATTCATGATCAGATTTTCTTTTTCTTGAATAAGCGCTGTATTCATTCTACGGTTCAGAAGATCATTGAAGTAAACAAACACTTCCAAAAATTTGTCTTTATCTCTGACTTCCAGAGCACTTCAAATGAATCAATAAATTTAAGAAGTATGTAAAAGCACTGAAAGTCCTATAGGCAAAAATAGTTATTAAAGAGAGTAGCTAAATTATATAAATTGCACATAATTTTCATATATCTAATAGAAATAGCCTTCAGGCAAAATTTTTTTCATGTTACTCCATAGGGAGTACTTAAACTAAAGGTAGGGATCATTAGGTGACAACTAAAAATAATTTTTTCTTAAAGTGATATTTCATTATGCCTATTCACAGTAATATATTCCAGCTAACTGTAACTTTACTTTCAAATAAACTTCTTGAAAAGGAAAAATGTGCAGTAGTACCACATTAATAAAGGTCATTCACTTCTCCATAAAGATAAATTTAGCAAATCAAGGGAAGCATTATCTTCTCCTACACGCACAACCACAAGGAGTTAATGACAACTAATAAGAAATATATACACTAAAGCGTGTTTAGTTGATTCAACAGAACAGTGTAACACATTGTTATATGATTTTAAAGGTACCAGAAACACCAGGAGCTCAAGAAGTCTTAGAGGGTTCTGGGAACATAAAATATATTCACTCTGCTGCAAAAGACTATTGATGAGTAAAAGATTCAAGAGTTTCCCAGTTAAAATTTCAAATCTTGTTGTAGTAGAGATATACCACCTCATAAATTAACTGAGATTAAGCAATAATCAAATGGTATTTCCCCATTATGAGAGCAGGGAAGAAATGGTCTTCAGTCAAGGCAGAATCAGTAAATAAGCAGACTTTCAAGTACACCAAACAATGCAGCAAAAAAATATCAGCAGTGGGGTTACTTCAAGAGCCAGAGTGCCCTGAAGCATCCTGGACAAGGCAGGTACCTTGAACATGCATAAAAGCCATGAGATAATCAGAAACCAAGCTCCTCTACCAGTTTAAAATGCATCAGGCTCTTACCCACTGGGAGAATCAGCTGCAGTCTGTTAGAAACTGATGGGAGATAGGGAACCAGCTGTAAAACCAGGTGTAATCTTTACGTGCACTGAGAACTGCGTGTCTGAGTAATTTTGCGGCATGATCTCATTTACCACTAGTACCTTAATCAAAATAAAATCAAAATTACAAAGGGAACACTTTCCTTTGACCCTCCAGTAAGAGCTTAGGAGGGGCCCATCTGCTACCACAATAGGCGAACAACAGTTTTGCCTTCAAGTTTCACTATGAGTCCCACCAGTCAAAGTGACTCAGGTGAAAAGAAAAGGAGCAAGGGTAATGATAGTCATCCAACAATCTAAATCCAGCTGCACCAGGTTGGAAATCATAAAATGTTGCTTATTATGTCAACAGCAATGCCAAGGCTGTTTGCACCACAGAAAGGTGGGTGGTGGGGAAACAGACAAAAGCTAACCAGAGGTTGTCACACTCCACTTACCTCAGTGCTCTTCTCATTGTAGCTTTTAATCTTAGTTTTGTTGCTATATTCTAGGAGGTTTTTTGTTTGGTTTTGTTGTTTTTTTTCCCCCTCCTGAATATAGCAAAACATGCAGCAATTAATCTGTGGTCATCCAGATCAAACAACTTCTGTAGGGCTGCACAGCGGCTGAGGATACTTAAATCCTGACTGCAACGGATCTAGTGCCGGAAGAATAACTGACAACTTTAGCCAGAAGCAGAGAAGAAGACCTTCTCTTTACCAAAGGATGCTCTAGAATCACTTAGGTATGTCATGTAGTGCACTAATGGCCTGATTACCACTTTTGTCTTAAAATTTAGTGAATAATTGTAATAAAATGTTTCTTTTTATTACAAAATACTAGAAAAAAAAAAAAGAAGAAACAAAACCAGAAGACTACCTCTAAATCACAGCAACATTACACTTAAAATAATGTGAAACAAGTTACTTAGTTCTACAGCAAATAGCACTCTTCAGGACAATCCATTTGTCAGACTGGCAAAAGATAAAAACAAAGGGTGTAAACATTCCACTCAGTAATGCTTTCAGAAGAGTTTCTATATGCTAGGATATTTATCTATATTCACTGTTATTTATTTCCCTTTGAAAACAGCATCCATTGCCTGACCTTCCAAGGCTTCTGCATTAACTTCAGAAAAACCATAAAAATTTTCAGAATACAGATCTGAAGAGACTCTAAAACCTAGTGATTTCATATGTCTTAAAAAAAAAATTATTTTGGCAGAAGGGAGTTATTTTCAGGAAGGTTTGGAGACTGGTTTTTGAAAGGCACATTGAATTGATAACTAATTGCAGTCACATTATTTGCCATATCATCAATGGTAAGCATTTTATGGCTGGATGCAACTAGATTAATATCAATTAAAAAGATGAGGGCTTCCTCATTATGTATTTTTATTTAGTCTGACAGCTGCTTTCTGAATGGCACAGAAGAGTGTCTAAGAAACAATAAACCAAGTGAATAAATAATAATAATAATAACCAGTACCCTCTCATATATTCTTTAGCTCCTTTATAGGTGATGTACTTCATAAAGGAGGCAGTTCAATGATAGAATTTAAATTGTGCCAGTTGTCATTCTTGATGTTCCATTCCAAAACTAAGCAATCTGTACTGTCTGTATTGAAACAGGGCATATTGAAAGCAAAAGAATGAGGAAATATTGCTAGGAATTACCAGGTATGAATATAGAGATATCACTGAAAAGCTGAAAAGAGGTTAAAAAAGAAAGCAACACAGAACCAAAAGGAAGGATAGGAAATACTAGAGGAAAGCTGAAACTGCCTCTGCCTTTTTCATCTAACATTTTCCTGTTTTTTGCTTTCCTGTGATTGCTGTACCTTTTGAGACCTTTGGGATAAATAATAGCCACTTACACAGCTTTTTTGTGTGTCCTGAAAAGTAAATAAACATTTAATCAACTCCAAATTTGTCACAAAACATTAATATTGCTTTTATGATTAGGGCTGCACTTCAAAACACTTTCAGCAACTGGGACTATAAAGCACTACTGCCACTCACCAAACAAGACATACTTCAGCCTTGCATGAAGCTTCATGCCGACTCATGCCATGCAGAGCTCGCCAATTTGCTTGTGCTGGATTGCTTTGCTAGGCAGGAATTCTTACGCTTTTGTTCCTGTATTTTTGTGTTGAACTTTCAATTCGGGTTGACCTTGCTACTGACACCAACAATACAACACTGGCAAGACAAGGAAGATGAACTATAAAGTATTTGTATGGTAGATAACAAACGAGGGAAGTTGTAGAATTCCCTAATCTTGCACAGGCATTTTCTATGTCAACTTCTTCTAAACACAAATGAAGTTTGACAAGATTGATTCTTTGGCTGTCAATTAAATTTTTGGTTGTGGCTGCCTACTGAAATCCCCAGTAGAACATGCCAGTCTCTTGACAAGCAATCCAGAAGTTACAACATAAACATCTTTTAAACATCGATGGTTTTCTACATGTTTTGCTCAGCTGATGTTTTAGGTTTGTTCTTTGTGTGTTGTTTGTTTTGGGGTTCAGGGTTTGTTTTTTTTTTTTTTGGAATTGAAGATGAGGACATTTTTGCCATTGGGTTTCAGGCAATATTAAAAGGATTTTCGACATGGAAAAAAGCTGAAGAACTAACTCAAATATGACAGAAGTAGGAAAGCTTCCTTGGGTTAATGCTAGAAAGGAATCCTTCCAATATGGGCAGAATATCAAATACAATTATGTTTAGTCAAGATATAAAAGAAACAAAGATTTTTCTCTGCATATAACTAAGCAATGTATGCAAATACTGAAAGAAAAGAGCTATGGAATGTGAAAAAATAAGTCATTGTAAAACTTTGGTGCTACTATTGCCATATTTTAAGGCGACTTTGCTTGTTTATTTATAGAAACCAACAGTGAAAAGGCACTACCCATTTGTCAATGTGCAGATTGTTTTATGACTCCCAAGTAAAAGAACATCCTAAGCTTAGCTAGACAACAAATAAGCAAGCCTGGATTTCTTAGGGTTCATCAGTTTTAACTGTCAGAATAATTTAGGAAAGGTCCTGTGACTTTCACACTTATACCTCTACCTTTTCAAAAACATGTACAAGTCTACAAGAACCTGTTTAATTTCTTTCTCAGTATAGGCTTCATCTGTAGAAAGCAGGCTTAGTGCCTCTACCCTTAGCTGTTAAGTTGTATACTTCACTTTATTAATTAGAAATATTTTGGAGGACATCACATGAGCAAAACTACTCTTTGGTGACGAATCTTTTGACAGAGCTCTCTATCTTCACATGCTTTGACAGTTAGCTGCCCTAAAGAATAAAAGAACTACAAAATCTCTTTCAGAATCTTTTATTAAAGGGTAATTAATAAACGAGATATGTCATGCATGATGGTTCTCATCCTTCTTTCTTAGTGGGTGGGTTTCCAGCCTACGCAGGATCCCTACATCTCTTTTGAATCTAAGGTGTCCCAACAGCTAACTCACATTAAGTGTTTTGGTTTTCCTTTAACCCTTCCTTTCAGTTCTCTCACTTTTGTAACATGATCTTACAGTAATATGGTAAAGTTCTTGCAATTTCAAGATTGGTCAAACACTGCTTCCAGAACTCAATCATACATTTTTAAGAAAGAGTTCAAATGTTGGGCCTGCCTAACCTGCAGCTAAGGAAATGTTTTTCAATTCCTGGTCAAGCGGTTATTTATTATTTATTTTTTTTTTTTACCAAACATTCCTGCAATTTGGTTCAACTCTTCTAAAAACCTTCAGTGACAAATTAGGAACTTGAAAATAAGCATAAAGAATATAATGATTCTGCCTAAATTAAGCAGTGATAGGTTATCTAAGACCAGCTGAGCTCTAGTCTAGTTAATCTTCTCTAATGAATGACAGAAATAGGCACATATGAAATGTGTTTCATTTCATCATAAGGACCTGAGATGTTTGGCATTACTTGATGTAGCTGCTTCTCTCCATTGGCTAAAAGAAGTGAGTGAGCCTCTCAGGATGAGATTACTAGCTTTTAGCACTTGGTGGACGAAAAAAATCTCCATTTCAATGTCTGAAAAGAAAGTGTGACCCCAGCTGACAGAAATACGGTTCAAGAAAACCTGAATCTAAAATATGAGCTTCTCTCTCAATGCAGTTCAGTGCAATCACGGGTGATAGCCTGAAACACAGATTACATTGATTAAAAAAATTAATTTATAACTTGTAACTGCACAGATCAAGTTGCCCTTTTTGAACATCAAAGAAGTACTGAACAAAAACCCCCAATGTCACTTGTGGTACTGGCACGACTAAGTCCACTCTGTAGGAACTCCCTATTGGACAGTCTAAGCTGTAACTCAGACTGATATCATTACAACTCAGCGGCTTCTCTTGCCACTTAGCTGTCTTCCACGAATTTGACATTAATTTAGCTCTACTCCAGAAGTGCTATGGCATGATACAAATATATTACTAAGTCTTCTAAAACACAGTAATAAATAACATAATGGCAATTAATTCAAATCTGTGTTCTTAACACCGAAAAAGGCAACGATTGCTTTTGGCATTATCCTATTGTGTGATGAAAATTGAACATTTGGAAAAGTCACCAACATACTAAAAACAGACAATAGCTACGACATTTATTTAGCAATTTGGCACATCAGAGAAAATAAAACCAATGTGAAATAAACAGAGACAGAATATCACATATGAGAAGACAAGTCGAAATAAATTTTTTTATTTTTAAATAGTATTCATTCTCTCTTCTTTGTGTTTGCAGGAAACTGCATTATCTAAAAGGAAAGGCTCTCTCCAGGTGAAAAGAATTATAAAATATGTAACCTCATGGATGTCATTATAGTCACAAAAATCTACACCATTAAAGAACAAACCTATTAACTTAAGGTCTGCAATTTAGATTTTTCATTTCCTGAAATCCTTTTGAACAGTCTTTCAATTTCAACACTTTTTAGTGTTCAGTAACCTGTACTGAAATATCAGTAATTTAACGAAGCTGAAAGGCTCTCAGACTTGCACCTGGTCAGACACCTCCCCTCCTTCTCTTTAGAAATCCACAAAATTATGCAAAATCATCATGTAAGTATAAAGCAATACACATTCAGCTGAACGTTTGGTGCAATATGGGGGTAGAACTCAGCTACATTTTTAGTATAAGAAATCCTTCCAAAAGCACAAAAGGTAGAATTTTGACAGGAACTGACAGAAATTGGTACTTAAGGCTGTAGGATGATTTGAACTGTCTGCACCATGTTCCCTATACATAAGTTTATTTGACAGAAGATAGCAAACTGGGTCTAAAACTCAGTCAAGAAAATACCACAAGAAAAATCCCACCTCTACAACTTTATACCATCACAACAGGCACAGAAAAATTGCCCAAGATAAAAAAAATATTTGAGAAAGAGCTATTCATCATGATTAAATAGGGCTCCTCAAATTGGAAGGTAAGTATGCTGACAAAGTAATGCTAGGGAAGGAAAGCAGTTGTTCATGTTGCAGCTCTTCTCCAATAGGGACATGCAGCCTGAAAGGCTACTTTTCTCTTAGGGTTAAACTCATTAACAGCAAGAATATATGAATGCACAGCAAGCCTGCCCTAGAGCACGAAATCAAGCTAAAAAATGAAATCACAACGCATTCCTTTTCTTTAGTTGAAAAGTTGGGGAAAGTAATGGTGAAGTAATATTATCAAGGCCAGATCTAACACAAAACAGAATCTGACAGATCTGAAATGATACATCAAGGCAAAGCAGAAACTAAATGGAATTTCTTTGAAAACTGATGAAAATGTACAGTAGTTTTTAGCGGTAGTGGTTGATCCTCAAAGGTATCACCAGCAGCTACTGAGCATTCTGGTCTTATTCCATTTCCTGGTCCCAGCTCTCAGATGTATGATTTTTGTGACAGAGGAAGAGCTGACAAGACAAGATGAGCATTGAATCACCAATACTTTGTACTCCAGCACTCTCACACAGGCTGCAATCGTGTCCTCAGCAGCAAAAGTCAGTGGGGGTTATGCCTGCTCTGCCTGAAGCTCTGCTTCCTGTGGTGTCCAACAACTGACCTCTCCTTGCCAAAGGCTGCCAAAGTGGTGCTCAGTACAGCCCTCGATTCACTCTCTTTAATTGTCTCTGCTTCCCTAAGCAAAGTCTTTGATGTAGCTCACACTTTAGGGGCTGTAAGCAGACTCACACAGTACTGCAATTTCTGCTCTGGCTCAAGGCTACTTCTTGCACACAGAGATTGTTTCTGTGACCATGTAAGGTTCCTTTATACTAGGACAGCAACCTAAAGAAACCTTAATGTAACTGAATCATGATGGCTTCTTGCTACTTGCCTTTTTCAGAAGTAGATTTATTTAGTTATTTGTCCCTCAGCTCTCCAAAGCAGGACATTAACCACTGTATATGTTCCCAAAACCTCTTCTGACTCATCATGAAAAAAGGGATGGGCTGTACTTCCACGGGCTTCTGTTCATAAATGAGGCATCATAGCACCTAAAGGGGAGGAAACCTCTATTTTGCATGACTCAGACCAATCAGACTAACTTTGAAAAGTTCATAATTGCGTTTGGTACTTCCAAATGTCACAGCGGATGATTCGAGAGAATATTTCCAGCAGCCTCATCTACAGTCCTAACATGCCTTCTATAATGGCTTTTCCTATTCTTGCTCATATCTTTCAAGGCTGTGGGATTCAGTATCTACCAAAGGGAAAGCTGATAAAGTTAGGACATTTCAAAAAGCAACAAGGAATGTCCTTACAGCCTTGGTAATCGCAGGAAACCATAACACGGAAGATTTGAATTTAGATCTTGGGAAAAGGTATCTTGCTTGAGATAATATCTCTTGATCTTTGAAAAGAACAACATGAATAATATTCTACTTTACAACAAAAATAATGGCACAGCACCTCACTGTTCTTTTAAAGAAAACTATCCAGCAGCAGTAGTGCAAATAGTAGAAATAGCCTTGGTTAATAATTTATTGAGCTTTCAGAAAGAAGTCTGAAAACCTCCTGCTAATATCCTTATGATCTCAAGTTTTGGTAAGAGGGATGTTGCACCAACTACCCTGCAGCTTGCCACTGTAATTCAAAGAGTTTTAGTACTTGTGCTCAGTTGATGGAAAGTCTAGTTTTAATGTGAAACTTGCCGCAAATCAATATAATCTGCATTACAATACATGGTCTGATTCAAGTGACAGGATACTTTTTAATGATCTCTCACTGTGTACCACTTTTATGTTTTATTGCTGAAATGTTATTTCAGTACCAGTAGTTTCACCTGGAAAAGAAAAAAAGAAGAAGAAGAAAAGATTGCTTTTGTTTCTACCACTGTCAGCTGCTTTATTTCAGCATTGTCTATGAAATATTTCCAGTGAGTTCCACCTTCCCCACAGAGATAAAGGCAAGAATGTATGTTAAATTATGCTATTAATTTGATGTATGTTAGATTATGCTATTAATTTCATAAAGTATGCATCAAAAAACCCAAGGAGTGCAAGATATCCAAACCCACTACACAAAAAAACACACCCAGAGCAACCCACAGACAGATGACAAAGTTTCTATCACTACCTACATAGTACTCTCTCCCTTGGAACTAAAGCCTAATGACCAAGAAGCATCTACTTCTATTTCTTTTAGCAAAGCAGCAATTCCCTCACAGAAATTTTTATCATATGATGCAAATGTTTGGTGTTACTCCTTGAAGCCCTACCAGAACTGACTAGAAATTAGGTAATTTCCCTAATCTATCCTCACTGAAGACAAAAAACTAAAAATTAGAGAGGTGAGATAAATAAAGCTATGTAGAAAGTTGCCTACATTTCCTGTTTTTTTTTAAATATTATGTATTTACTCAGGATGCTATAAAATGTCATCTTCTTACATGACATGTTTCTTCTTACACAGAGAATAATATATTCAACAAACAAAGTGGCTGAAAATCATTAGTTAAGACATCAAGGTTTTGTCTGCACTTTAATTAATACATCTCAAAATTAACTAAATTTGGTCAAAAATTATTTATTTCTCTCAGAGATTCATAGACAGCCACACAGGGCATTAAACAATATGGTCAACCATGAGGCCTATGGTATACCCAAACTTAAGAGTGCAATTTTCTTGACTCAGTTCTTGTCTACAATAGAGATGTTAAGAACAACACGGAAAGCCAAACAAGAGAAAAATTTGCAATGACTTAAAGGAGGGGAAAGCATTAGTGCCAGCAGATCCTTACACATCACAGCCCTGAAATTTTTCTCCTTACAAACAGTATGCAATATCATGGGGAGTTATAACCTACACAGAAAGAAATAACAGGAGCAAGAATACAGAGAATAAACTGAAAATACTTAAGAAATAAAAGGAAAAAAAGCACTGGATGAGAATGAAAAGGCAAAAATATCCAAGCCCTTTGAAAGACTATTTCTTTCAAAGAAAGAAATTCTTGTCTTACAGGAAATTTTTTGTCTTACAGAAAATTCTTGTCTTACAGGAAATTTTTGATTCACCTTCAACCATCATAACTTACTTGATGATTAACTATTAAAGAACATAGAGAATTAAACTAGAGGCTGACATGTTACTAATAATGTCCTCGTGTCATGAGTATCTATGAAATATTATTTTGGAATCAAAAATTGAAACACCTACAGAGTCCTGTGGGAAAATAGCACGAGTAGTCTGCAATCCTAAATTTTTCAATGACCATGCCTTTCCAGCTGGCTGATCAGAGAGATATACAGATTATGAAAGAACTCATCTCTCTGAATGTTTCCTTTTCTGTCTTTCATGAGCAAATTTTTTTTCCATTTTAGTTTCCATAAGGGTGCTAATGGAAACCCATATTGGGCTAAACAGATGATTAAGGCTAATGGCTTGCTAATGCGTATTACCAGCAGAATTTTACGGAAGTCAAACTCTCAAATTCACATATGCACAAACATCTGAATGTAGATGTGGAGAGAACATTAACAGTAGAGATTGATTTCTGTGCATGAATCTAAGGGAAGTTACTGGGGGGAAGAAAAGGAAGAGAGTGACAGTGATGAAAACAGTCAAGATGTGCATAGCAAAAATGCAGCTTTGTTACATATTTATAGCAGTGTACTGCTGTGGAGTGACTTCTGTTTCTACATCTGCATTTATCTACTTCCAGTGTAATAGTGACCAAAAAATTAGCTATATCCTGCTGTAAGTATTAGAAAACCATGAGATGAACTCAGGTGTCTGTATGGAGCTGCAGAAATATTCTGCTGATTTGTCTTGAAAACCAGAATATATCATTCCTGTTCACTTCAGAAGGAGAAAAGTTAAAGAATCTGTAGGGATTTCAAGCACAGTATTTTGTAAAGAAAATACAGACTCACAGACAGCTCTGGGAGCTTTCAAATGAACTAGCTCTGCTTGGTAGTTAAAGCTGTTTTAAATCAGTCTTGAAATAGATTTCCAAAAATTGAAAGAAGAGGCATTTCTGGAAAGGCCACAGAAAGTATTTATTACAGTAGCTTTTGAAAGATACTTATTGTTCTGTCACTGGAACAAAAAAAAATCACATTTATTGTTAAATCAACTCTCTGGATCAAGCATATGTTTTATGCTAACCACGTATCCATTCTGAAGCAGTAATTAGCCAAGAAACATAATTGACACCCTGTGTTAGTGTAATGGACAGAATAATTGAACAAAACAAATTACTTCAAAACTGGGAAAAAAAATAGCATTTCTGTGCTATTTTTTTTCCTGAAAAGAAGATAGCAGGATGAGTTACTGACTACATAGGTGCCTTTTAACAGCGTGGTTGTATGCTTGATGCTTTATGCCCATTTTGTCAGTTCCTGCTAAAATACCAATGAGACATATTTTTTTTTTTTAATGTAACAAAATTCCCAGTGAAAAGTCCACACAATAAAGTTTTCAATCTGATAAAAGTGTATTGGAACTTTTACAAATGTTACAACAGCATGCACTAATATATATATACCACAAACAGTGAAGAATATACCTTCTTTTGGTATATGCATACAATATCTGTTGAACCAGTCAATGTTTAACACACCCTAACTTTATCTTTTATATTGCTACTGCTTTTAGACAATATGATGAGAGATATTAACAAGATTAATTTCTATCATATTATGTTTGTGTCCTATTTTTATGTCATTAAGGTGTAGGTGGGTTATATTTAATTTAATGAGCTCTTAAAAAAAAACAAACAAGCAATTATTTGAAATATGTAAAGAGAAAAGGAAATACAGTCTTAATGAATAAAGTCATTTTAGTGTTCTCTGTATGGTTCACGTACTTGACTCTTTCTGAATTCCTTGGTGGTATAAAATCACTCTGCAAATGCAGGGTACAGTCTCTTAACAGAAGGACCCCTATTTTTGAAAATTAGGGGCAGCTCACTCTATATGTCAAATTCACCTTTGTCATCTTCACAAGATGAGAACTTTCACCATCTTATTTTCCTAGTGCAAATGCTTTTGTGATCTGTTTTAAATTAATAACTCATTCTGGTTTTTAGTATTCCTCAGAAATGACCCTTAGAATCATAGAACCACAGAACCATAGAAAGGTTCAGTTTGGTTTAGAAGGGACTTTTTAAAGACAGTCTAATTTCAACCCCCCTGCCATGGGTACGGAGACCTTCTACTTGTCCAGGATGTTCAGAGCCCCATCCAGCCTGGCCTTGAACACTTCCAGGATGGGCATTCACTGCTTTTCTGAGCAACTTTTTCCAGTGCCTCGGCCCCCTCACAGTCAAGAATTTCTTCCTAAAATTCAATCTAAATCTACCCTCTTTCAGCTTAAAGCCATTAGTCCCTTTTATGCTTAGAGCAATGCAAAAATACTACTCATGTTTTACCCAGAACAGATGAAAATCTCTGAAATGTGAGCTGGAAAGGCATTCCTTTGTTTTCTTGGGTGTAACTGTTCTAAGTATATGACATATAACCTCTCCCTTGTAATAGTCTGTTAAGATACACTGCACAGTTCCTGAACATATCCTGCATTTATTTCAATTTTGTTTTTTTTAATAATTATTAGAGGATAATCTTTCCTTCCATTTGGAAAAAATTCTCTTGCCAAGTTACACAAATTTTTATGAAATTTTTATTAAACTCTTTGCATAATATATATGATATCTCATTAAATCATTTTATCTCTGAGTAATACAGCAGTTTTAAAGTGTTTGCTCCCAATTATCTTTTAACAGAGCAACATTTTCTTATGGGATATTCAGTATCAGTAATAAGGTACAGGCTTTGTCCTAGCTGTGTCTTCTATAATAGCCATCATCTGTTTGGACACATAATCCTGTGTTTTTTCAGAAAAAATACAAACACAAAATTTCTGTTTGTTCCAGAGAGATCCTTTTTAAACACATCTCTTTGCCTCTGACCCAGAGGCTGCCATACTAGTGCCCATCTGACCTTTTTGCTGAGGTTTGTGCCATAATTTCCACAGCAGTGTTAAGCTCAGCAGTCATCAGATGTGAGTTTATGTGACTCAAGAATTTCACCTGAATACCCATGTGAGCAGTCTAACTAGCACTTTGATGGCTGTCTACTGGTTTTCATATGATGTTTCCCGACAGGATAAAGTAATTTGACCTTATAGTTCCTGTGATTGGACACAAATGCCAAACTCAATCATTTAGTTTTAAAACCAGTCCTAATTACAGAGATGGATAGTTGAGGAAGAGGCTGAAATCCTACTGGGACTACTGGCAGCATGTTCAGACTACGAGATTTTAAAACATGATGCTTTTCTTTCAACAGAAAATGCTTAATGATTGGTACAACAACCTTCCAAAAGCAGAAGATGGTGTTTCCAGACACTGGGCACACTAATGTCTTTTGGATAGGGTGGATTAACTGAAGCCTATTAAAGGAGAGCTTGGGTCATGTTAATTGAACCTTCTGTAAAGTTTTATTGAAGTTTTGGAGATCAGGTTTTTTTTCCTTTCTCTGTAGGTAAATGTTTAATTGTCAAATTCTGAAAGATTTGAAAGGATAAGAGATCTACAAAGCAAAAGGAATGAAAACTTTAAAACTGAGGATGAGAATAGAAATTTTCCTCTTTCACTGGAATAACGTAATTTCTTTTTATTTTAAAAAGATTTATGATTGACTATGCCACAAATAGAAAGAGAAAAAAAAAGTCAAAAGTTGTTGACTTCTTCATAAATTCTATTGTAGATATCACAAAGATAGAGAAAATAGACAAGATGAAACTGAATAAAGGGTCTTAAAGAGATACATTCTGGCATGATCAGTCAGAAGTCAGCTAGTTCCTTCCCCAGATGTCTTGCACGTATGATAATCTGATCTCTGCCAACCTGGAGACTAAGAACTCAACATAAAACTTACAATATAGCATTTCCACATGTTTCTGTTAGGTTATCTATCTATCTATCTATCTATCTATCTATCTATCTATCTATCTATCTATCTATCTATCTATCTATCTGTCTGTCTGTCTATCTATCTATCTATCTATCTATCTATCTATCTATCTATCTATCTATCTATCTATCTAACTTGTGGCCTGTTCTCTGCTGGAGGCAAAAGCAAACCTTGTAGAGAAAAAGCTTATGAGTCACTCAAGTCCTACTTGAAACAATGTAAGGACAAAACTCATTCCAGTTTAATGACAGGAATTTTGGTAAAAAAATACAGACCAGAATGCACATTAGTGGTAAATTTATGTGGCTCGTTAATTGCAATATAGTTCCATTTCTGCACATTGCTAGTGGAAGATTAAGGCACAACATTCAACATTTCTATCCTGTTTTCACAGATCACTTTTAGAAAATAACTAAAAAACAAACCTCAACAAAAACACTGTGGCTGCCCCAGAGTATTTAAAATTTTCTCAGGTGGAAAATATGGAGATAGGTTTCTGTGTGCTGCTCAGCGATATTGTGCAAGTTTTTATGTCAAAAAGTTTACTATTTGGCAACTCTTCTCTACTCGAAGCTCTGGAGTTTCCTAACAAACTTGTTAAAGCATACCAATAAATTAAGAAACCTTTCCGAATGTGCCCATGCCCCAATACACCATGTATAGCACTGAACTGTCACCTACCTGTGCCAAAATGTTACAACCATTCTAGGTACATTGCTCAAAAGCAAATTGCTATTCCCCTGTCAAATTGAATAATGTCACCACCCCTTGGTCTTCTTATTAATAATAATTTTCCTCATTTCAGTAGTATTTACAACTTCTTTCAGTCTCATACAACATCTCAAAAAACAATTAACAAAACTGTAAGCCTTTTCAAGAGCATTAACAACTGCGTTGGCAGATACTGTGCAGTCCCTAGGTTCCAGGTGGCACAGGAGAAGGGAAGGACTTCTGAAATCTGTCTTTTCAACTGGCAAATTGCAGGTACAGCTTTGGATCACTCTGCTGCACACCAGCTGGCAAATACAGAATGAGAGAGAAGCAGAGCTTTACTCCACAAAAATAGCAAGGTTTCAAAATCTTTCTACTTTCAGCATGGGAACTAAACCAAAATCTTAAAAAAAACTAAGGCAAAAATATTGAGCAGAAAATAGTCTTGAGACCTGCACACCTTCTTGACACCTGTGAATCCAAGCTTTAAATTAAGCACAGCAGAGACACTAACCTGAATTTCACTGCCTATGGAAGTGTTTCAGCACAAGCTATCCCAGGAAGATATATCTTGGTAAGACAGTATGGGTGCTTGTATTTGATTCATTGTACAAATTTCACCAAAAATGTAATTCTGACAAAGCTTTTTTTGTCAGAAAAAAAAGGGGTTTCTTTTCAGAAAAAACATTTTGACAGAAAAGGTCTGTACAGATTTATTGCTGATACTCCCAAGCCACAACTTATTACCCAGTCACTGCTGCTGAATACATTTCAGGAATTCACAACCATTCACTCATGTAGTCTGGGTTATAAAGTAACATTTTGCAAATCTCTCCCTTTTTCATTCCTAACCTGGTACACAGAGAAGAGACTAACTCTTTCTACAGTGTCTTCATCACTATTTTTTCTCCAGTGCAGAAAATTTCACTGCAGTTAGTTTTGTTATTTTGTTGTTTTGTAGATGATCCTGAGATACACTAATACCATTAATGGCAATTCCAAAATGCCTTCCAAACGTGACTGGAAGCCCAGTTCTCCCTCCTTTTTAACCAATCCATACTTTATGTATTTTCCCTCAAGATTCTCAAACTATGTGAATATGCTGAATAATTTTTTTTTCCTTTAAATTTACTGGCGACTGGGTTTAATCTCATTGTTTTGTGAACAGGTTCAGATTTCTTTGTCTTGCATTTTAAGTAAGTTCATAAAACTGCCAATATGTGCTGATGAGAATTATATTCCAGAAGCTAATGGTGACTTGATTCAATTATCTTCTTGGCAGCTCTGGGTGAGTCATACGATTGTAATTCATGAACAGGGAGAAACAAATCTGATGTGTGGCTGGAGCTCAGTAGCATGCTGCCATTTTCAAAATCAATAGGTCTGGAAAGGCAAGGATGAATCAGAGAAAGAATAAAGTAATGATCAGTAATTCTTAAAGTAAAATAAGAATGAACAAAAACTACTCTGTATAAGTCCACAAGTTTGGGCTCATGGCAGAATGGAAAGAGAATCACCTCAGTGAATCTTAGAGCACAGCCCAAAGAAGATAAGTTCTTCAGTCATTGTAATGCTGAATCTCTACTCATTGTGAACTGACTGACCCTCTTCAACTGCTTCCAATCCATTCTCCACTTGACTATAGTAGGAGATGAATGGATGAAAAGAAACAGAGTGGAGGCAGGGGAAAGTCTGAACAGGAAGCAGGAATGTCAATAATGTCTCCATCTTACTCATCTCTGACCATTTGGCATGCTTAATGACAGTCCCTCTCCCCACCATGTCAGCCTGTCTGACTGAATCACTCACACTCTCAATATGTGCAGCTCTACCTACAGATCTCCAGCATTTTCCTGTGGTCCCCTCTAGCCTAGGACGACCACCTGTTCCAAGGAGAACTCTCATTAAGGTGCTGTCCAATGACCTGCCACTTTCAAGGCCACCTGTATTCCCTGATCAATGAACCTTCCCCAAGACATTATTTTAAGAAGTGTACTGCAAAGGATGTTTCACCTGTCTGCTTCTAAAGCTGTAGATAGCAAAGATTATGTCTAAGAGAAGTTTTTTCCCCTCTGCAAAAGAATATTCTTTTAGTAAAATGACACAAAACTTCATAGCTGAAGAATTTAGAGGTAGTTTTGGTGTTTTCATATGCTACAGGATTACACAAACAAAAGTATTTTGAAACCACGTGCAGCCTGAGGACTTTGAATGTGAGCTTCTTGTATATTATTTTTTAATAGGGATATCCTCAAACAGCTATTCTAAAGAGGGATTGATTTAAGTAATACTGGAAATACAACTCCATCTCTTTTATTGGAGTTGTTTACAAAACAATAGGGGATTAACAGAGTTGGGAGATGGGGTACAGAGCATGATTTTATCCATGCAGTCAAAAGAAGAATTACTGTTGGAATAAACAACAGATTAGACAAATGTACGTTGTTCAGATGAAAGGTTTTCCATGCACTTTCTTCTGATATGTGTTCTACTGAGAGGCATTTTGAAATGTTGCTTACTTTGACACAGTTGGCTTCATACTGAACACAATGACTTTCTTTGTTTGCCTTACAAATAGCAATAGAATTAACTTCTAAAAGTTACTGTGCACAAGATTACAGAGATTTCCGAGCAACAAATTCAACATGCAATGAATGAAAGTGACACACAAGGGTTTTCACAGTTAACACAGTCATGGTGAAAACTGTGTCACCTGACTTCAAAACTCTATAAATAATTTGGTTACATCTGAACCATGCTGCCTATGGTGAGTGAAAACAAATAGGTTTATCCTGTGGACAATTCATTTCAACATAAGACAGAAGTCTGAACTGGACAGATACTTCCAAAGAACAATTTGGTTTTTCATCCTCCGTTGCACCTGTAAGTAATTTTATTTTCATGGGTCATCTTTAAATATGCAGCCCTACTTCATATACCACTTCCTAGAGAAAGGGATATTTTGTTTTTTCTCCATTCTCTCTTCACAAAATCTTTGTAAAAACGCTCTTCAGAATGAAGGTGTCATCTTGAAAGATATTAATTTGTCCATCCACCCATCCCTATGAGACACAGAGTTAGAATTCTGATAACTAAAATGTAATTATTTTTATCTCTTTCACTTTCAGTGACTTTCAGTTCATTTTAGGGGGGAAAACCCCCAAGCTGAATGTAGAAGGAACTGCCTCCTTTTATTTCTTTTCTTTTTTTTTTTTGCATAGATGATTATGTTACATATTTTTAAAGAGGATAATTCTGTAAAGCTCTAGACTATAAGGACCTGATGTAGTGCAACAGTTTCAATAAAGGTAAAATCAGTGCAACCTGCGGCTGAGAAGCCCATTCGAAGGCTGAGAAAGAGGTAGAACATTATTCATCTCTACCAATTCCGATTAGCGCCACTGGTAACAAACTACAAACTGGATTAGGAACCACTCAGATATTTACAATGTTGCCTTTTAATAAACTCTTCTGTGAATGACTGATAGAAAAGGATTTTATGTTGGTGCATCTAATGGCCCTTCTGTATACGGTGGAACATCAACAAATTAGTCAGCTAACGAAACATCATTACGCTACATCGTAAAAACAAAATGAAAGGCATACATAAAGCCTGACAGTGTTGTTATTCCCAGCTGATGGTGCTGTATCTAACTTTGACATCCAAACTGAAATTACAGCACACTCTTCATTTGCAACACACTCATCTCAAATATCTTAACAGATTGTTGAAATTTAAGAACTCTTAATTAAATTCTCCAACTTGAATGCTAGCTTTCTTATTTAGCCACAGTTACTCTCCAAATTCATCTATTCTTCATTTATGAGAAACATTTTTCTTTGAACTTGCACACAAAATTCAGGTATTTACAACACACTCATTGAAATGACCCAACATTTTTCCCTTGCAAAAAGATTTGGTTTGTGATGGAGTTTGATTTTGCTTTCAGGCACTTCATAGGCTTAATCTCTTATTAAAGAACAGAACAATATCCTCTTCTCAGTCACCAGAATATATGCTGTTTTTTAGATCATTAGTCTTGTCAGACTCAGAATTTTTTATCACTTTTACTCTTCAGACATAATTTCTTGTACATCTGGATGTAGCTAATTAAACATAAGAGAAGTTAAATGAAACTTTGAAAATGGAAGCTTTGATCTTCTGCTCCAACACTGCTCAGGAGCACTACTGAGGTCTTCACTATACTGTGCATTTTCTCCCTTTTTTACTGGAGAAATAACTTCTTTAAACTAACTTCTGTTGCTGCTAGCTTTTAGAACACAGAAACCACCATAATGTGATTTCTGAAGAACTAACAAAACATTTCATTTCTCCCATTCTTGTCTCCACACCACCTGCCAGATGCTTTTCTTCCCCACCATGGACTGCCAGCTAGATTCACCCTCCACTTTGGCAAGTGCTTCAAACATGGTCCTTCTCCTTGATGCTCTGCTTTTTCTGCATATCTACACAGCATTCCCCTCCCCACATTAATGCAGGAAATTGGTTCTGCCCTCTCCCTGTTCACCTTTGGCCTGGAAAGAGGTGAAAGACTTATTAAGAACATGGCCCTAGTGGTTTGCATGTCAGGCACCTCAGTGATCAGGTCCAGGACTGAAACTGGGAAGTTAAACAGAAGACAGCGTTGACTATTACCAGTAACTGCAGGCAAAACAGACTCCCTCTCATAACCATTCCTGTCCTTTCTGATCCCCAGCTTGGCAACTTTCTCCTACCAGCACTTGAAAGCCTAAAAGCATCAGATTCCTAAAGTTTATCATAAAATCATAGAATATGGTGAGGTGGAAGGGACCCAAAAGGATCAGTCCAGCTCCTGGCTCTGCACAAGACACCCAAAGAGAGCATTGTGCAAACACCTGTTGAACTCTGTCAGGTTTGGTGCTGTGACCACTTCCCTGGGGAGTCTGTTCCAGTGCCCAACCCTCCTCTGGGTGAAAAACTTTTCCCTGACATCCAACCTAAACCTCCCCCACCTCAGCTTCATGCCATCTCCTCAAGTCCTGTCACTGGTCATGGGACTGAAGAAATTGGCACCTACCCCTCCGCTTCCCCTCATGAGTATGTTAAAGACCATAAAGAGGTCTCCCCTCAGCCTCCTCTTCCCCAAACTGAAGAATGTCCTCAGCCATGCCTCCAATGGCTTCTCCTCCAGATCCTTCACCAGCTTCATGATCCTCCTTTGGACACTCTCCAATAGTTTAATGTGTTTTTTGCATACTGTGGCACCCAAAATTGCACACAGAACCTTCGATGAGACTGCCAGTGCAGAGCAGAGCAGGACAATCTCCTCCCTTGCCCAGCTGGTGATGCTGTGCCTGATGCCCGCCAGGACACACTTGGCCCTCCTGGCTGCCAGGGCACTGCTGACTCATGTTCACCTTGCCATCAACCAGGACCCCCAGGTCCCTTTCCATGGGGCTGCTCTCCAGCCTCTCATTCCCCAGTCTATAAACACAACCAGGGCTGCCCCATCCCAAATGCAGAATCCAGCACTTGCCCTTTTTAAACTTCATATGGTTGGTGATTGCCCAGCCCTCTGCTTTTTCAAGGTCTCTCTGCAGGGCTCTATTCATGTTCCAAATGTTAACTCATGTAAATATTTTCTTTTATGAAGCTCTATATTTAGCTGCAAAAATGTCCAACTCAGTCATACAGCCTAAAAAAAAAATCATATAATACCTAACAAAAACCTAAACCCTATCTGCCTAAATCAGTAAGGGTTTCTGTACTCCAAAACAACATTTGAAGTCTCCCATAGTGTGAAGCAACTGCTTTTTCTATTAAGAAAAGATCATTTTACTATTCTTTCTTTAAAATGGGATGTGGGCATGTGGACTCCACACAGCACCCACATTAAAACAGCACATGTTGGCTTCAAAGGAGCTATTATGCAGTCTGTAAGTTCAATGATCTGCAAAGCAATAACGAGCTTCTGCTGTAGCCCTCACAGCCTATTGAGTAAATAGTAAGCATTTAAGACAACTCCATAATTACATGTTTACACACTGGAGCCATTATGGGCAATCTAAAAAAAAAGTACATGTCGTTTTCAAAAAAAAAAAAAACCTTAATCAATTTTTTTACATGGTTATAACTCCTTTATAGCCACTAAGGACTACCAGCTACAGAACAGACAGACTGAAAAAATCACAGTTACAGTCTGTGTTTATATGCAGTGATGACATAGTAAGATGTCAGCTGAATATTTTAGATATTAAAGCCTAATATTTTAAATTAAATACATTCTGTATTTCAGATGTGCCAAATGGTAACGAATTGGTAAAGAATTAAATAGCTTGATGCTTTTAGCTAAGCCAACAGGGAGCCCCAATGGTTGTATTCTTGAATATATCTTAGACTCATTCCCCTGTCTGTGAAGCACATTTCCATGTCCAGAGCTACAGCTGATCTACCTTGGTCAAACAGAAACTTTGCCTGCAAAACCAGCCTGCCTAATCCCTGCCTTATGTAGAAATTTAAATTTGAGGATTTAGGGGACTATATCATATAAATGGAATATGCCCTGAAACTGAATTTGTATTAGCCTGACACAGTGGTTCATGGGTAAAACACAGAGTAAGAAAAGAACAGCATCCATTAAGAATGGGATCAACTGTGTATTTTTCATATGTTGAAGACATATAGGGAAGATAAGCAATTTAGAATTGATACTCATCACTCACATGCCTTCAAAGAACCATTTGCAAACAATTTGCATCAGACAAAATGCTTCTTATATATTCTTGCACACTGCATGCTGTAAAAGTGACAGACTATTCAGTTAAGAATAATTTAAAGTAGCATTTCTTCGTATTTTGTATTCTAATTAAACTATCATTTTTCATATTTGTAAAACAACAATGAAAGCGTGTTTATCAGCTGAAGAGAATATTTCATGTTTTATAGGAACACTGAAAAATCCTGAAGAAAACATGAGTGAAATTCTCCTAGAAGAACTGTGGTTTAGGATCAAAGACATCCTTTTAACTTGCAAATACAAGCACACATATTGGGGAGAATTCAGTTTAATCTTCACATGGGTAAAAAAAAAAGATTTTCCCACTTTTTTCTTCACAACAATTAATGGTTAAATTATGGGTCATTTGGCATTACAGCAATTCAGGTACTTTGGTGATCATAGTATACTTCGACCTAAACTTCCAACACAATACATCTTTGGGAATTGCTTAGGAACACATTTACAGTCACAGGTACAAGCAGTGCATTCAACCTACTGCTCCTCTGCAACATTACAGTAGCCTTAATAATTTTGTCAGAAGTCTATGCAGACCAATTAAAGTAATGACATTCAAATGAACACCTACTTAGGATAGCTTCACATTAATTTAAGACATTGAATAACAACATTTGCATTCCAGATGCTGAGAGACCTAAAATGTCAGGCAGTAGTGATGTTTGATGCACAGCACAAATGCATGTGCCTACCATCACATCAGATATTGTGTCATAATTACCACACGCCATTAAATAACAGAACCCTGTAACAAGCATAGATAATCTATAATAACCTAGAAACAAAGATTGATGGAAAACAAAGAATTCTAGCCAGGACACTGATGCTTAACAACAAAATTCTCTGCCATTGAGTGTGTCAGTTGTACATCCCTGCTTGATAAATACACAGAAGAAGTAGGAATAAAATTCACATTGGTATTAAAATGCAATTTAACCATAATTTCTGTTTAAATTGTTGTCTAGCATGGGTGTAGTAGCTCATATATACCTTGACAGTAATTTTCTAAACACATCATGTATTTTCTAAAGGTGATTTTTATAATGAATGAGCATATTCTCTTTCAGTGTATCTTTATTTGCACAGCTCTTCCTACCATTTAGATGCCTATGCAGATAACAGTAGCACACAAGACAGCAAAGATATCAATGTGGGTTAAATAATAGAGACATGTTAAGCATTTAACTCAGTGCAATCAGTAGTAGGTCAGCATTTAAATACCTTCAAAAACGGATTGTAAGAAAGTTGACCTTACTCAACAGGTCCATTCTGCTTAAGTAGTCAGCATCATGACAGCTCTCTCTCTAGCAACAAACTGCAATCTGCACCACAGTTCAGCTCTATGAATTTTGGAAAGACATCTGTCTTTATGCTGTCTTTCTCATAATCCTACCATTTTCTGCAGTCTCCTTATTAAACTCCTCCAGCACAACCATTCTACCAATAGCTTCATGCTCCTTGATGCCTTTTTCAGGCAGGAATCAGTAGCAACGATCTCAGCCCAGTTTTTGGCAGCAAACTGGCCGCAGCTTTCCACTGGGAATTGTTAAAGAAATATCACTGCAGAACCAAGGTGAAACATAGTTTTACATATCACATGCACTAGACAGCATATAGTCAACTAATACGAAAATGAAAACTGCACTTTTAGTCCTATGAAACCTCCCAAGACAACACAGACATCACAAACTGGAGCTTTTCATTCCTGAGTCAATAGCACAGCTTGCTAACTCTGATCTGATGCAAACAGAAAGGAACACATGATCTACCCGGAAAACCTTCTAGTAATATAAACTAGTGGTCAGAATCTCAGTCTTCAGTCCCCAGTTATGCTGGTAGATAAAGATGCATTAAAAAAATAATACTGCTTTACTTGTAAAGTGTGCACTTATGAGAGACAAAAAGAGGATACAAAATGGAACCTTGTTATATAATTTTCAGAGAATTGTTTTTCAAGTCAGAACACACAAAATTCAACACTCACAGCACAGGAAGGCTAGAAGTAACACTCAGAAGAGGTTTGATACTTTGATTTATTATAGTTATTTCAGAAAGTTGTTTGACTGTCAATAAGGTGGTGCTCTTGATCATAGAATCATATCATATAATCATATAATCATAGAATCATAGAATCATAGAATATTTTGAGTTGGAATGGACCCACAAGGATCATCAAGTCCAACTCTTAGCCCTGCACAGCACCATCCCCAATAATCACAGCATGTGCCTGAGAGCGTTGTCCAAACTCTTGAACTCTGTCAGGCTGTGATCACTTCCTTGGAGAGCCTGTTCGAGTGCTCAACCACTTTCTGGGTGAAAAACATTTTTCTAATACCCAATCTAAAACTTCCTTGACACATCTTCATTTCCCTGGGTCCTGTCACTCCTCACAGAGGAGAGACCAGTGCCTGCCCCACCTACTCCCCCCCCACGGAAGTCGTAACCGCAATGAGGTCTCCCCTTCTCCAGACCAAGCACACAAAGTGACCTCTGCCAGTCCTCGTGCAGCTTCCCCTTTGCTGCCCTCCTTTGAATGTTCTCTAATGTGTTTGTGTGTTTCTTATAATGTGGTGCCAAAAGTACAATATTCAAGGTGCAGCCACACCATTGCAGAGCAGGACAATCCCCTCCCTTGCCTGGCTGGCCACGCTGTGCCTGATGCCCCCCAGAACACACTTGACCCTCCTGGCTGCCAGGTCACTGCTGACTCATGTTCAACTCTCTTTTGACCAAGACCCCCAAGTCTGTTTCCAGTATCTCATTCCCCAGTCTATACACACAACCAGGGCTGCTCCATCCCAGGTGTGATTCATGCTACTGAACAATGACTTCTATGTACACTCTTCCACCATCAGTAACATCATATGTCTAGATGTGCACATATATCAGATGAAGAATCACGCTTTTAGATGACCAACATAGCCTATTTCCATCACTTTGTGCTGGATCCAAAGTTAAGTGAAGACCCCAACACAGTGTTTGACAAATGTGCACACATCCAAAACCAGACCGAGCATTTATACTCTTTACAGTAAATGGAAGCAGAATACCTGTGGGCCATTTGCTAGAGACTATGGTCTTTGCAGAAAATTGGTTTTCTATGTTATCCACCTTAACCAAGTTACTTTCCTGTGGAAAAGAAAATTATTCCTCTCATACAGAGATTTTATGTTATCTTTTTCTCTCTGGAACACCAAGCCAAAGGAATCACAGACATAGGTTATTTATATAAACTGTAAATATATGAATAAAGGAAGTGACAAAGCAAAATTGAAGAGTAAGTAATTTAAGGCTATCAACTCAATCTACCTTGTATATCTTGCCCTTGCTTTCTTATACTACATAATATGTGATGATAATTACATTTTCACAACTAGTCCCAAATAGCAAGCTGACATTAAAACAGCCTGGAGGGAAATTATTCTCACAGATGTTAGGAGTAGCTAGTAACTCCATCAGTTAAATTACGTTTAGCTGTATTTTAGATAAAGGCATCTGCATTTCAGACATATCCTATCAGTGATCTCACTGAGAAGCAAGAAAACAGCAAGCATCCATCCATCCATCCATCCATCCATCCATCCATCCATCCATCCATCCATCCATCCATCCATCCATCCATCCATCCATCCATCTCTCCATTCCTCCATCCATTCAAGTTTAATTAAGAATAATATTCTTAGCGGATTATCTTCATGCATTATCATAGAGGAGATAAATTATAAATGGCCACAATCTAAAGTTGAAAGCAAAACATAGCAAAAGTTTCATTAAACCTAAAACAGACAAGTTAAATACAGAATTCTCCATGATAACCATTTACTTTGGAATGACAAATAATTTAAGTATGGAAACTAGCACAATAAATTTGATGTTATAATTACATCTTATAGTTGCTTTCTAAAACATAATTCCTCAAGAGAAAAGTCTAACAGGGAGAAAGCGCCAAACTTCACATTTTCATATTTCAACTTTATTCTAGATCAGAACTTATAAATGTACATGTTTCAATTATCAACCACATTACATTAAGATGCTACCATTTTGTAATTTGTCAGCTACCTTTTTCCTAGATCTCAGTCTTAAAATGTCAGTGACAAAATCCACACTTCCCTTTTCCTCACTCATCCTATCTGCTACTAAACTTCATCTTAGCCTCTTTACTACTTCCATTAGAGAGAAAAAAAACCAAGTCCAAAACTAATGCATACACACACACACACAGTCTGTCTCCCATCTTACTCTATGCATGCCCTTCTTGGTAATTAACTTTTCTGACTCCTTTGTTCTTGATGTTTCAAATCACCCAAGTTCTGAGGGTTTTATTTTAATTAAGGACAGATAACTAAGGTGTTGATGTGGTTTATTTCTGGCAATTGGTTGGTCTGATCAAAAAGTCATGACTTTTGAAAAGCTGCAGCTAGGGGAATATGACAGAATCAAATGGTGCTAGCTACGACACACATTTACAAAGGGGCCCCAAGCCCCCTCAAGACTCATACCAAAATCGTTATCTAGGCAGGAGATAACAGTCAGACCTTGGACCACAGGGAACCAAAGGAAATAGTTTATAAGATATGCATAACTGTTATCGCCACCACCACATTTCTGCTTCTCTGAGAGGTATAAATGGCACCTTGGGGTAAGCTTCTCAGTGTGCCTCTGCTTTCAGGTGACCAAGTCACACATAAGGGCCTGGACCAGGGGACAGCATCATGGAGCAGCTTCTGAGGCCCTGCAAATCACAACTCATGGGAGTCACGCATGCAATCCTGTGCCATGGCACTGAAGGGGTAAACAACCAAGATGAAAGTGAAATACTCCATCAGTGAAACACTGAGTGGCAGAACAATTTCCTATACCATAAGGTTCATATTATGAGAAAAATCAATTGTCTTTGGTCTTCTTCATGGGAGAGCTCTCCAAAAATCGAACAACTTCCCAACAATACCGGTCACCAGTTCTGCTCAGCCGCTGCTCTCCATGTAATGCTCTTTTCCACTAAAGGGGAGTATGAGATAATCATTAGTTGGAGTAGGTAAATTGGCCTTCCCCTACCCCTTCTCTTAATCTTGTTACAAAACAACCAGGAAAATACTACCTTGAATGTAACCCTTCATTCCAGTGTCTCTTTTTAAAGAAAAAACAGAGCAAATAATAATATCTCTTCTTGTCTGTAGTACATGAGGGCAGATGACAACAAAAATGTTGCTGCTGTAAGCCTGCTTAAAGAGTTTATTTTAGTCCAGTGATAGGAGTATCATCACAAACAGTAGTAAGAGCACAAGAGCCATCAATCCAACCTGCCCCACCAGCAAAACCTCCAAACAACCCCAAAACATTCTATCTGGCTTCAGGTAAGACAATGTGAAATTCTGCTGGAATAAGTGTTTAAATAAATACCCAGAAAAGACAATGTGGAAGTACAGCTTTAAAATAATTTAAAAGGACAAGAACCTGAAAAATACATGAAAAGCAAACATTTGCACATCAGATTCAGGAACCAAAGGAAGAATATATCAAGAATAATAGAGACTGAAAATCAAAGATATTTGCAGTTATTATACCAGAAGCCAATAAACCAGGTGATAGTCTACAGAGCTAAAAGCTTCATGAAAAACAAATAAACAAATAAACCAACCAACATATCAGTAATACCAGCTTCCTGGTTTAGAAATTTCACAAAATGTCTCTGAAATTGCAAACACATGGGTAGAGCAGATAACTGTATAGGCCAGCCCAAAGGCTGTAAGTGTATTAATGAAGAGATCACCAACTTTCTAAGGATTTCACTTGATCCTTGTTTAAGTTTCCACTCTGAAAAACAGTAAACAAATCTGTAAAAGGTTGTTGCCCAGGAGGATGATATGATGGTTTCCCAGGACTGTGCATTGAACAGATTTCTAAAATCATCAGAACCCACAGGGCTACAGATTTTAATATAAGTACTATTTGCTTCAGTCATTTGCAGACAACAGAGAATTCATTTTAAAGGGCAGTGAAGGAGAGGATTTTTTTTTCCCAGCAAGCCTGTATGTCCCACAAACAAAACTAGGAAGGCAGGGGGAGGAAGGGAAGGAAGCAAAAGGCTGTGGAAGTAAATTGGCTATGGAAGGAAATCTTTTATAAAACAGAAAGCTACAGCTTGGTGTAATGATAATCCAGTTTGTACAGAGAAGTTCTGCATGCTTTTGATTGCCTTTTTCTCGGCAGATAAGGAACTAATCTGCTAGAAACAAGCAAGCTAGGCTAGTCAGGGTGGTAATTAAAAAACAAACAAACAAACAGACAAACAAAAAAGCCAAAAAGGGGACAAAACATCCATTCTTGCAACATAAAAAACAAACTGTCAATGTGAAAATGCTCAAATGTCAAATTTCAAAGAAAAATATTACAGACTTACTGATATCCAGAAGCATAAGAGTAGGTGGGGAGCAGGAAAATATCATCATAAACTGATCAAAGAGCCTGGGTTGAATGTGTGACATATGCAATCTGGCAAGAAGTTATCACTAACCAGTCAGAGTAGAAATATAAAGTCAGGTTCTGCAAAGTCAAAGAAAGCAATGTGAAATGGTTTCATGTCAAAATTTATTCTGTCCCTTTTGGTTTGCTTTGATATTGGAACTTCCCAGATCCATGTGCCCACAAATAAGTGTTTCTATGGACCTATATATCTATCTGTGTGCATTACACTATTGATTACACTCTTGTTTTACAGAGCAAGAATGTTTCACCAGTTAGTTCTCTTACTGTTCAAGTGCTATGCATGCCTCTCAAAACCAATAAAGTGAATTGAGTCCCTTTGCAGCATTGATGCTGTATCTCCAAAACCCTGGTGACTAGTAGTGGTTGATCTGCACTTAGAGTAACAGCTTTCTCCTGCTAGAAATCATGTGCTTTCAGTAGTATTGATGAACATGTGGGCCTCATGTTTTTCAATTATGAGCTTTCTGGAGGAAGGTGAAGATATAGCAAAAATGAAATACCAAGGAAAAAAATACATTAAATGAATACTCAAATTGCACACATTATGAAGTTAAGAGATGCATATGCAAAGAATATTCAACATCTTGTCCTTTACCCATCATGATATTCCTTTTAGTTAATTAATTGCACTATAGTTCTTCCAGCAGGCCTCTGGAGTGTTCAAGATAAACCATGCCTACTACTCAAAGCAGACCAGTAGAAAATATTGCGGCAGAGCACTCGAGTGTTTTTGAACGCAATAATATATTTTGGAAAAAAATGCATGTGTTCAGAAGACTGCAGGTTCCACTGAGATCCTGAGAGCACCAGCCAGTAGGCTGGGGACAAAGCAGCTTCCAATTCTTACATCATTAAAGCATTTTGACTGGTAATGTCTTATTCTGCGACAAGCGTGTTCTCCTGCTGGAATTAGCCCATGTCTGAATTTCTGAAGGATCTAAGAATTGCTATTGTGCTTGAAAACCAACAGAAGTGATGAGCTAAGAGAATCCATATCCTGCTAAGGATACCTGAAATATTTTCCTTCCCATTTTTAGTGCTACCAATGCTTCAAGATTACTGATTGTATGATGTAAGAGCTTTGAAAGCAGCCTAATTTCAAAGCATTAAATACTACAGTGTTGTTTTGAAAATTTAGTTTTAAACAGAGAGATTATTATATCAACTCCGATATAAGGAAGAGGATGGTAATAGCAGTGGTTTTGTAGTGTGTAAAATCCGTGTCAGATCTCAGGACTCAGCATGATGAAAACATAATATATGATAGCAAATGAAGCAAAGAGCATATGGCATGTAAGGAAGGTAGCAGAAGGGTACAGACAGTCATGATACCTCAGTGAATCAGACAGCTATAAAGCTGGTCAGCACAGCAGACTGCAGCCTGAGCCTACCTGCTGGCACACTAGCAACAGTCTTGATGGTTTTATGGAAAGATATGGAAAAGACCAACTTAAATAAAAATTGTTCCAGTGAAATAATTTCTTCCTTGTGCATCTGAGCTGTAAGAGCTTGTGTGGGTTTTTTTTGGCAGGGGCAGGGCAAGAGCAGAATCTGCAACAGGGCAGGCGAGCACACAGGTCAGCAGCACAGCCACCAACTGTCCACTGGCGACACTTTATCGTCTGAGAAGCAGGCTGACTCCTTGATAAAGCATCCGTCTTTCTAGGTCACTTGGCTGAAGTTTGCTCTGCCATACTCTGCTGAGAACAGCTGACAGCCTAATAGCAGTGCTTCTCCCACTATTGATTCCCTGATTATTTTTTTTCCCTGCAGACTCACTGTATATCTACTTTATTCTGCACATGTAATGAATACATACAGCATTGTAAACAAATGGTACAGCACTTCACTGATGTTCCATCAGAGCAGTGAAAAAAGGTAACAAAGTGAAAAAAAGCAAGATGCAGTAAAGTGTCCTTCCACCCCCTACTCTGGATCACACCCAGCAAGGCATGAAGACATATATGCCAGAGCTGTTGCACTCTGGGCTAGGGGCACCACAGACCTTTAGCTCTGGCTCCCTGAGGAGGTCATGCTCAGCAAGTTTTCAGGTCAAAAACAGCAACGTTCTGGTCTGTGGCCCTCCCACCCTCAGCAGTGGCAGCAGCCAGCCCCAATTTAGCTCTGAGCACTTACGCTTGCAGCAAAAATCAGGTACTTTAAACAGACATATGAAGGATGACAACAGCAAAGCTGCAGAAAATACACATTATCATAAAATTATCACCATATCCTTGTCAGGATTGCCACATGTTGCCAATAAGATTCACTGTAAATGATCAAAGGTAGCACTGGAGAATAGCAGCAAAACAGACCCCCAAAGGAATAGCAAGCCCTCCGTGCTAAAAATGCTAAAAATGCTAAAAATTAAGAAGTGTAAATCCATGAGCTCCAGTATCTGATCCCTCATCTAATCTATCTGTCTACAAATACCTACCTTTTAGATATAAACTCATCAACAGATTTGTTCTTTGAACACTTTCTGATTGTTATCCTAAGGTTCATTCTACACTCACTTCTGTATTTTTAACTTCTTAATTCAGTACATCCTGTGCCAGCCATTGCCTTCCTTTTTATCCCTGCTGAGAGGGAAAAAAAGCCTGAATTACACAGACATTCAGTGAAGAGTAAATTTCTACTCTTGTTATTATCAGTGACTCTCAATGAAAACTGCAAAGCTGTAATTCTTAACTTACTTCATAAGTAAGCTACAAAATGCTTTTTAATTTCTATAAACTACAGTCCCATAAGCAAACTTGCAAACCCCACTAGAACAAACTTTCAGTGATGCAAATTAGCATCATATGCTCCTCTTGCAGTATATTTCTTTTGCTTTCTTTCAGAATTGAATAAAATGCACATATTGCATTAAGAAACTAGTAGGTTTTTTTCCTAATGCCATCATACCGGGACAGGAAGTTCATTTTGGGCCAGTACTTTTGCAAGGGAATAACAGCTTCATGGATCCCACCAAGTAAATCTGTGGTTTAAAATCAACTGTTGCATCCAAAATTCAGAGTAAATAGAAACTGTGGCTACAAACCCCAGTGAAATTACACCCTGGTATATTTCAAGTCATACATTTAAAACTGAGATATCTGAAAGCAATGGTCACTTCTGAAAACATGGTCATTCATCCTTCTAAAACATTTTTCTAATGCTTACAAGTATTTCTGCCAAAAAAGGGTACCAGAAAAACAAATGGATGTGTTTTTAAATATATAGAGGATACTGTAATACATCAGCTGACACCATAACTTGGTTATGCTTTTGAATCACTTGAAATCCTCAATTGTTCTCGGCTACTTGTGAAAGACCTGTGTTAACCACCTCCATCTGCCCCAAATACTGTCCCTATCTTGTTCCCACTTTCCCCTTTACCCCACGCTAAGAACTCTCACTCTGCGCTGTTTCTCCTGCACCTCCCTTGCTCCTACTCTTATCTTTTCTTTCCTTCCTACCTGGAAAGTCCTTCAAAGGATGAATGATATTTAATTATTCTAGGAACATTCAGAGGAAGAGCACTGCCCTGAAGGGCTGCCAAGAAAACCAGCATCAAACTTAATGTCAGGCCGTGTATTCAGCTCTTTAACTTACCAATTAATTACACAGTAAATAAAAACTATTTCTATGGGGAGTCAAAGTGCAGTCCTGACAATCTTGCTGGCAACTACTCATCCCCACATCAGGGACAATCACATTACAACAAACGTTGTGATTAATGAACTCATGACATTCAGAGAGTGTGACAGCTGCAGTATTGCCTGTGGTTGTTGCTCTGCAATTCCATAGCTGCTTAAACCCCTGAGTGACTCATGGAAGGGACAGTGACTACAGACCTTGCGTCTGTTGATGAAATTTTGGACTCAGGATCTTCTTCACCCAGAATTCAAACCAATCACTTCAACAATGAGACTGAACTACCTCTGTGTATTTGCTATGCTATTGGGTGGGTACCCCAGGCAATGTCGGATTGTTTCCGCAACACCACCTCAGGAACTCAGTAACTGCTTCATGAATCAACCTTAATTCCACCAATATCAGTGAAGCACCAGTCAGATGAGGACCCTATAGCATATACCTCACCCCACTATGGACACATCCCTTGTGACTTCCCTTGGACTCGGCAGCATTTAAGCAGTTCTCCCCTCTGACTTGGAAACCACCAGGGACCATGACAAACACTTGCTAAGTCTATCACCCCCATTCATTAAGAGATCCTGTTGGCCTGACTGCCAGTATTTTAGAAAATTCAGTGCTATTCCCATTTCTTTAGTGCAACCAGAGATTTTTGCAGTGAAGAATGAATAGAACAAACAGTATGAGGTTCTCTAAATAAGATGTACAGTAAGGCACACAGAGGTAATCTCAATTTGAGTAAGAAGGAAGTACACTTCCAAAAGATGTTATCCAAGACTGTATGATGTAACATCATACAGTGATTTTATTAATCACTTTGTCAGCATAACTGACAGGAACTACCAGAATTCGATACACACTATTTAAAAATTTGCATTTGTCTTATTTAGAAAGTGACAAAGTAATCTTAATTTCAAAATGTGGGACTGGAAGGTTGCCTAACAATTTGTAAAGTCACATGAAAATACATTCCAGCAATTACATTTTTCTCCAGAAGTTAAATATGCATTTAGAAGTTTAACAGCTAAGTTCATTTTTGTTTCATATTTTAAAGAACCCTCTTATATTGAACAAAATCACATGCCAGAGATTACAAGTACACATGAGAAATTACTCTTGCTTCCAAATTACCATTGCCCTCACCAGTCAAACCTTCTTCATTTACGACAGCATTATTAGGTTAGACATCAGGCATTTTTCACTCCAAGGCTGTTGATTTATGAGGAAAAGTTGGACTCCTGTCATGGTTTCTGCTCCACTAGCCACATCTTTCTTCCATACATGGGCTGGTAACCTAGGGAGGATGTCAGACCTCACTTGAAACAATACCAGGATCTTTACAATCTATATCCCATGTGATGTGCCTACATATAATGAAGTTCAGGAACTGCTTCAAACGTGTCTTGAGGTAGAAGAGCAATATCCAGAAGAGGTTGACAGATGACAGCACCACCTCACTTCAATCCACTTGGGATTTTTTTCTGTGTCAATGCAATAAAATGCTGTTTTAACTTGCTTTCAGTCATGCCAAATGATACCAAATGAAGGAAGAGGCAGCCTGACACCCACAAAGCAGAACAAGGAACAGGGAAGAAAAAAGCTGCAAGAAGAAAAATGAGAGAGGACTGAAATGAAGCAGGAGGCCTGTAAGAATCAGAAGGATCATGGTGGGTGGGAATGGGGAAAGTAGAAAAAGAAGAACAGACACAGCAAGGTATGAAAAAGGGCTCAGATGATGTGGTCCAGATAGACTAAATTGATACTAGGAGAGAGACACATCATAGTTTATGACTTCTAATCCTGAACCATATATTGGAGCAGAGCTCTTTGCCTTTTTATTTTAAGGGGGCCAAATTAGGAAAGCAAGTGAGTTAAGAGTAGGTGGGTTGCAAGGATACAACAGATGGGATGTGGACAAACCTAGTACAGAAGTGGGAAGGGGAAAATGACACCCTATGCAGCACAGAGAGATGAAGGAGGGAGACATTTGGTGCAGTATGAGGCAGGATCCGTGGTCCAGATACTGTAAGTCTCATGATATCACAGAAGATGCTGGTGTTGAAGTCCTGCTATACTCCAGCATGTTTGCAACACACTGAGCACTGTTCCAGACCCTGAAGATGCTGAAGACTCAGGAAATTGAAATCATAACTAATAATAAAGCCTATCCAGGACATGGAAGCCTTTTTTCCCCACCCCAAGCTCACTCAACCCCTCAGTTCTTAAGAGAGGTTATAAGGTTACTAATAGCAGATCATATGACAGCCAGAAGAATGAACAGAGCATGTCATCAGTGGCAAGAACTTGCTATTTTGAGCAACTATTTCTGGAGGTAGGACATTTTGACAAAAGGATTCTTAACTGCCTGCTGAGAGCAGGTAATGCTGAAGACTTACAGCTCCATAATCAAGTTCCATGTTTCACCGGAAGCATCTCTTGGCTTGGGACGGACATCTCTGCATGACCCAGTCAATAAAACTGTACATCTTGCATGTTTCAGTGCCCCTCAGCTGCCAGCACACAGGTGTGAAACCCATCCACAGAGCACTCTGCAGGCACTAGACACTATTAATGACTGACGTGAGGGAGGACAAACAGCACACATCAGCTATCACAGACTCTGCACACTCCACTAACAGCTAACAGGGGTTGAAATGGAGGAATTTCATGTCAGTGGTCAGTGCATACTGTGTAGTGAGCACTTCTTAAAAATAGTAATAATTTTTAAAAGCTAAAATTTTGATAAGAAAGTCTGAAGAAAATGCACATGTAAATTTTAGAAAAATGTCAAGGTAGCCTCTGCAAATTTAATTTTCTGAGATTATGATACACCATTAAGATATGCATTATGATATTGTCTTTAATCATATGATCACACAGTTCTCAGCACATATTTAAAGCATACTAAAAGTAGGTGGAAAAAAAATTGCATTTAAAAAAATGAAAGCCAAAATAATCGGACAGAATTTTGGATTATTGCTTCAGAAGCCTGTTATTCTTGTATCCCTGTGAACAAAAACCTCTGGCTACCTTTTCAAGTCAGAATCTTGTTAGGGAAAAATTAAAGTCTTTAAAAAAATCAAACTTTTTTTTGCACAGTTGAGTATTTGTTAGTAATAAATTTGAAAGCCACCTTCCACAGAAGAGCAAACTTGAGGAATCACTTTTTTTTCTTTTTGTCCTGTGTGTTCTGCCGTTTTTTAAATCAGAGATGTAATTTATATGTAAATTTTTCCTGAATATCACTTAAACCATTGAGAAAAAGGAAATAATTTAAGAACAGTATATAATAATTTGGTAAGAATATCCAAGTAGTATTTAAAGGATAGTTGTAATTGAAAAGAATACAATATTAATCAATTAAAACTTTTACAGTATGTGCTCCAATTTCTAGGTCAAAGCCAAAGAACAACTAAAATACTGAAAATATTTGAAGTTAAGCATACATTTAGGTGAAGCAAAATAAAGTACATATTAAAATTCATTCCACCAATTGCAATTTTTACCTTTATTTAAAATCTGAGCATTATCCTCTGAGAGATTCCTTGAAATAGATAGACTGAATAGACCAAAATAAAGGTGTTAACCCAGACTGTGTGTCACTACCAGAATAGCTACTGATTTGATAGCTGTTGCTCTAGATTGAACATGCCAGCATATTTTTTGGAAATTAATACACCAGATCAAATTCACATATAGCTTAGTAATGAGCATTTCCAAATATTTGTTTGAATTGGAAAACATGGGTGACTCACTTTGACAATTCCAACAATATTTATTACCATGTCCTGAAAATAACATTGAAGGAAAAAATTCTCAGATGAATGTTTTGCATTTAGAAATCAGTTGACACCATGCTTCAGTACAATTATTTATTTCACCTTAATAAATGACAATGTTGCAACTTCAGATTTTCAGTTCACATGAAATGCTGAGAGACAGTTGTCCTTTAAATATTGTATTGAGCTAGATTAGTGTTGTAAAAGGGTCTGAAGATGCAATGCCCTGTATAGGGTATACATATGTAACAAGAGCGTTTGTGAGCAACAGAAACATACCTTTCTAGATTGGCCCTGAGAGGTTAAACTCTACAAGTCAGTTACAACATTACATAGATGGTAGTAAAACGAAGCCATTTTACACCATCATAGAGCTTAGAGACAAAAAGCTGGCCCTCGTCAACAGATTTCCAAAATGAACAGACATGGTGACTTATTCCTTCAACCTTTAGTTAAAGGATCACCACTTCAAAGCCAAGTCACCTTCTCAACTCTGTTTTGAAGACTGCTATCAACTGAACTTCCAACTCAGCAGGTATCATCACTGGCAGCAAACTACAGTATTTAAGAAAATTTTCAAATCTATAAAAGCAGATCTTTAATACCTTATTGTTTGCCATAAACCTTTCATGTAGTAGGCTGCAAAAGATAAATCAACATAAAGAGCAAAGGATCCTTTTGCTTTCCAACCAGTTATCAGGAGCAGGGATGGTGCCCCTGAGATACTATACTTAAGAAGAGGGGAAATAATAAAAAAGAAAAACAAAAAACTGCACAACTTTGACTAGAGAGAGAATATGGGAGACCAACTGAAGACTCCAAGATCCATGAAGAAGAAGAACATGCTCCAAGCACCAGAGCAGAGATTCCCCTGCAGCCCATGGTGCAAACCATGGTGAAGCAGCTGTGCTTCTGCAGCCCATGGAGGTCCATGGGGCAGCAGAGCAGAGCAGTCCCTGGAATAGATCAGTCCCTGGAGGACCCCAGTAGTGCCCAAAGGAGGCTGTGACTCTGTGGAAACCCTCACTGCAACAGGCTCTTGGCAGGACTTGTGGACCCATGGAGAGAGGAGCTCACAACAGAGCATGTTTGCTGGAAGGACTTGTGGCACCACGGGACATCCCCACTAGAGCAGAGGGGCTGAGGTCTCGAAGGACTGCGCCCCACAGAAAGGACCCACTGGCACAGCTTGTGAAGAACTGCAGCCCGTGAGAAGGACTCACGTTGGAGAAGCTGGTGGAGGACTGAATCCCATGAGAGGGACCACACGCTGGAACAGGCAAAGAGTGTGAGGAGTTCTCTCCCTGTAGAGGAAGGAGCAGCAGAGACAATGTGTGATGAACTGAATGCAGCCACCATTCCCTGTCTCACTGTGCCGCAACAGGGAGGGAGGAAATAGAGAATTTTTGAGTCTTGGAAGAAGGAAGGGGTGGGGAAAAAGTGTTTTTATGATTTGCTTTTTATTTCTCATTATCCTACTCTGATTTGATTGGTAATAAATTGAACTAATTTCCCCAAGTCTGTCTGTTTAACTCATGACTATAACTGGTGAGTGATCTCGTCCTGTCCTGATCTCAACTGACAAGCCTTTTGTTATATTTTCTCTCCCGCATCCAGGGAAGCAGGGAGAGTGATAGAGATACTTTGGTGGACAACTGGCATCCACATATTATTATCAGTGTTCCTTAAAGAGAGAATAACTTGTATATGAGTAAACAATCCTATTAGGATATATTTTTAAAATACTGAGATAGAATCTATCATGCATATAATTACTCATCTGTTTCTACAAATAATATTTAATCCCTTCATATAGAAAAGAAAGCCAGATAGGCATGTATGCTTCAAAATTTTATTCGGAGATGGCATAGAAGAAAAATGGAAGACACTAAAAGTCGAGAAACTGTTTTCTACCACATTCTTTTTTTGACAATATTTACAAATGCTAATATAGATGAGCAATAGGAAGAAAAAAAAAATAATCAAAACTGGAAAAGATTCCTGATTGAGGTGTTTGCCAAATATGAGGTGGTCTAACTTTTACAAATGCCAAGCATCATCTTCTGATTAATTTTTATTTGTATAATAAAAGAAACAAAACTAAGACAAAGAAAATAAAACAGATGTGATTACAGGAATTACAGCAAGCAGCACATTTCCAATGAAGTAATCATGCTTTTTATTACTGGTAGTCTGGATGAAAAACTGAGGCAAGACAGCAAAGCTACTATACTAATGTTTTTGCCAACGAAAACAAAACCATAATGGTGGCTACCAATAATTTCCTTCAATCACTTGTCAGGCTCCATGAACTGTTACTCTGGCAATTGCAATACAGACCCCCATAAGCTAAGACTTTCAAAGCTTGGCACTTGGGCGTCCATTTTATATTTAAATTTTAGCAGACGTGAGTGACTGAAAAGAGAGACAGCTTTCAGAAACTTGAGTCTTGCTTTCACAAACTCAGAACTGGTCTGCTGAAAGCACACTTGCTTGGATTAAGATGCAGGAAACATGAAGATCACTGACCATTGATAAGACCAGAGAGCACAACACCCATCTGACTGTGACAGAACTGTACTTAGAAGACTGTAGGTCATAAAGAGATACTTTTCAACTGTAAGGGTTTGGGGTTTTTCTTGTGTTGGTGGTGTTTGGGTTTTTCCCTTTTCTGGCTGGCAGACAGCGGTAAGTTTAAAACAAAGTAATCAGATGGACAGGCAAGAAGTAAATCATGTCCTTTTTCTTCCACCCAGATTCAAAGAAAAGTGCAGCTAAAGAGAAGGATGGATTAGGAAATGAACTGCTCATTTCTGTCTGTGGGACACCAGGGATAGAATCCTAGAATACGTCGAGTTGGAAGGAATCTACAAAAATTATGTAAAACATGGGACAATGATCAATAAAAACACCAAGCACTATTCTGTGCAAAACATTGTCTAGGCACATTTAAAAGAACACCTAAGAAAGATGACTCTAAAAAAAAATGTTAATTCAAACATCAGAGTATTTCCATCAGTTCTGGACGCTGCTGTAAGGAGAAATAAATCAGACATAGAGGGATGCCTTACTCAAAGGCAAAAGGTCATATTCTGGCAAGGAGTGACAGTGCTCTGGGTGCTGCCATAGCCCCTCCCATGTGACATTCCCAAGTCTGAAGGACTCTCACACAGTCTGTTGCAGGCGACACACTCACGGCACTGCCATGCACTGGGGGTGACAAGCTAAGAGCATGATCAGAAAGGAGTAATGTTATGACAACTATCACCCTGTCCATATGCAAACTTATTCGGTATTCCTCCTAGGCACAGAGAACTGCAAGTATACTCATTTACTTTTATTGTTGAAACTAACTTAATGTCTCACTGAATAAAATCAGACCATGGGAAGTAACCAAGCAGAAGGAGCAAGCTTAAGATATTTCCCCCTGTAAAGCTTTTGTTAGATAAACACTGATGATGATAGAAACAACCATAATTTACAGTGTAAGGAAAAAAAAAAAAGTTAAATTTGATTTTTTTACCATAATCTTGCTTTCCCTGACAAAGCAACTTAGTGTTGTAGCAACAGTAGTCTTTATAAGGGATCTTCCAGAGACTTTAGCTAATATTTTAATAAGACCTTTTGCTTCATAAAGAGGCTTTTGTCCTGGAGTCTGAATCTACTTTTTTTGTAACAGAGATGATTAATGTAGCTTATCTTTGGACTGCTTTACCGAAGAAGAAATTAAATAAGATCAGTCCTGAAAGGGAAAGCATCAAGGGTTAAGGACTCAGATGCACTTCACATTCCTTGATGTCATGACTGTGGGTGAATGACTAAGATTATTTCTACTTGACTCTATACCACACTAAACAATTCTCAGTAGATATCTGCTTTTAATACTGTTTATGCATCTTATAACTCTATCACAGAAAATCAGTAGAGTGGTCCAAAGAGCTGAGTCCAGGTACACTTCTTTAGGCAACTCTTCTATTTTACATAGAGGGAGCTCAGGCTTCTTCCTTCCCTGTCTCATTCTTGGTCTAGACTGAGTAAGAGCTAGATAGTTCCCACTGGTCCTGGGCTGCTGGCAAGGGTACTCACTCTGAAAAGGGCTGAGAAATGAAGGCTTCAGCCTCCATCTTCTCAAGAGAGCAAACAAATGGATGTTTTTTTCTTGTGAGCACAAACTAACAAGTCACTTACCTGTCAAAACTGGGCAGCCACCACTACTCCTTCTCCAGACACACCGTGACAGAAAGGACCAAGCCTCATCTTGGGGATGACAGAGCAACCTCAGCTCCTGCCTCAAGCACAGGTTGCAAGTACAGATCTTAACCCCATGTTGGCATTTAATGTGTGCAGTGGCTGGTCACTTAAACCCAGCCAGGAAGGAAAATGACCCAGGAGCACTTCTGGCTGCTCTGCATGCCCTGTTCACAACAGACAAACCAAGCAAGCAGCCCATGTTAGGACCTAAGGCACATCCATGGAACCGATCTAAACAGCTTCCACTGTACTGACTATTTCTTAGCTTACCAAGCAGCTAAAGCAGGAAAGTATCCAATCCTTAGGTCTGAGTAGCAGCTAAAATAAGTAATGACAAGGACAGGAAAGAGAATTAAGGGGAAATGATCTAGCTTAGATGCATCAGTATAATCCCAGTATATCTTCAAGGGAGTTTAGTACATACTTAAAATTTGATCAAATTTTTTTGGAGGTGATTGATAAACTCCAGGAAACAAACACAAGTATCTTTAAAGGAGTACAGAAATCCAGTTAGGAAAAAGCAACATTAAAAGCTCGTATCAGCCAAAATTAACCCCCACAAAATCAAAATAACATTGATTATTATACATTCAGCAACTACAAAGCATGTAGTGCTTGACAAAACGTGAAAGGAAAAATGGAAAAAGACATTTATTTTATGTTTTTGTAAGCTAAGTGAGTGAAAAAAAGCAAAAAAGAACAGGTTTCATAAGTAGAAGAAACCTGCAAACTATTACCTTGTCTTAGCCAAATGCACCCTCACTGTGGGTAGTCTTAAAAATACCATAGCTGTCCAACTGTAATGCATTCTTTCCTCTATCATGTGCCTTGTTAGTGTGGGCTTTAAAAATCAACATTTATACAATTTTAGAATAAAAGTGTCTAACTGACCTTACACGGGGTGTCTAATTTATGTTGATTCCTTCATTGTAAAATCTGAAGCTTAAATTTTAGTAGACTTTCTAAATATATTCAATATAAAGCATATGCTTTATCACAACTTTTATACTACTGGGCTAAGAACTTTAAAGTTTTTTTTTTTTACAAAATGAAGTTTAAATCTGTCTGCTTGCTGATAGGGCATATAAAAAGTATGGTTTTTTCTAACCCCACTGCTCAACTGACTGAACAGTTTTCTCTATTAGGTGAATAAGCCATGAGTGATTGGAATGAATAGAAATGCAGGGTATTTCTCCACCAAAAGGAACATCATTTCTGATGTCAGCAATACTGGTTACTGGCATAATAAAGCCAACTCTGTGGGCATGCAACAGCTTGTCCATCCCTCTACCAACAAACCTCTTCTTTCCCTGGGCTGCAGTAGTGAAGCCTCTAAAGAATGTCTAGAGATCCCTGGTCAGCAAGATCCAGCAGCAGAAGTCCTCCATCTGCATTTGCTCCTGGAGGTTATACCACCTCTGAAGAGTAGTTCTATATTTCTGTGTTCCCAGGATGGCCCTGAGTCCTGACGCCTTCACTCATCACCCAGGTTATTTTTTTTCTTCTGCTCTCCTTCCTTTTTCTCCCAAATTAGCAGGCCAACACTGATAATAATAGTAGGAAGTGGCTGAACGAAGGAGCTTTCCCATTTAATTCGATGACATAAATATGAAACATTTAACATTTACTCAACTTGTAGGTCTGCTAAAGACAAATTCACCTGTGACAAATGCAAGATAAATTCATATCTCTTTCTAATAGAGTTCCATTAGTATCAGACTTATCATCCATTCCCCTAAAGTCTTGAGTACCACCCATGCAGCGTAGGAGATTATGATTCTATTCGATTCAACAGGATTCTATTTTAAAAACTCACAGCACACACATTCAGAGCTGTGACTTCATTCAGGCATATTTTCTTAAGCTGCTGTCTCCTTTGTTGCAACACTGAGTCGAAAATGGATATGTAATCCACTGCTTATATGCACCCTCTATTCAACATATTAAGACTCTGCCTGGGCCTATGCTTCATCTACTTTTCCCCAGAAGCCAAATTTCCCAGCTCAAGTGGTAAAGTTATGTGAGTTTTTCTTTGAAAGTCCCCAGTTCTATGACACATTCAGTATCATCACATATGCACTGCAGTACACCTGCAGTACCTGTCACATCACTGTGTAAAACATTAATCAATGTTGAGTATGACGTCTTCACACATCACTGTGACATACACACTTTTTCCTGTTAGATAAACACCTAAACATACATTTCCTGTATATATATATACACATACATTGAATAAATGTTTCAAACTGACTTGCTTCCTTCAACCTCTTTATCTCATCTGAACCATGAATCCCTGAAAAACTGTTGTCCTTTCTGATTTCAGACCAGTATAAAACAAGGTTAGTCTAGGGGAAAGAAAGCCCCCTGAGAACAAATACCCCAAATTAAAATCTAGTTCCATCAAGGATGGATTTTCTTTCTTTTCTCTTCCCTCTATCTCTTCTCCCCATTCCTTCACTCCCACATGTCATGGTAGCTGTTACTACTGCAGAGACCAGTTCTTATTTTCCAACCTGCACTTCTTGAACCCAATAAGTCTTACTGTCATTTCACTCACTTATTATCAAGGGATTTTCTTTCACTAAAGGTGCATTTCCTCAAGATGTTCGGTATTTGGGGGAAATAGCTCTGCCTCTTTTTCTCCTGTCATGCTGCAAGAGAAGGGATATTCTCTCACATTTTTAACCACTATTAGCTATGGGAAGAAAGAAGATAGTCCAGTGAAATACAGGCAGGTGTATATGGCTACACATCGCCTTGTCACCAAATACATCACTGACTGACTGCAACAAAGAAAATTCATGCAGACTCAGTAACCTATGAAAGAACCAGAAAGTGATTCCATCCAGAAATATTTCATGTTTATTAGTAGCTACTTAGTAAGCAATCCTTGCTCTTTATATAGTTTAGCTTATAGCTCATGGCAGCAGCAGAAGGCAAGCTAATATAAAAAATACCAACTAATAAGAGGCTCCATGTAACTTTTCTTCCTTCCAAGACATTTCAAAGAAGTAAACCAAGTAGGACTTGAGTAGTGAAAAGATATCAACAGTGACAAAAAGAAGGTATGAAAAAACCACAGTCATATATTCCATTAGTGTATTAGTCAGCCCTCGGAAAGCAGAGACTCAGAAACCATTACGAGGTGATGAACTTTATTAACTCTATTTTACAGTTTTTCTGTTTACAATTACATCCATCTTATTGCATGAGTAAACCTCAAGAAATAGTGAAATAGCCTCTATTTTGTTTGTTTTTTTTCCTTGATGTATTCTTCAGATCCATAAGGAAATGATATAACTTAGAAAAATCTGGTTATGGCAGAGCATGTGCATGTCAAGAAGATGGGGCCTAACTCTTTTCAGTGGTGCCCAGTGACAGGACAAGAGACAACAGGAACAAACTGAAATACAGGAAGCTCCCCCTGAACATGAAGATAAACTTCTTTACTTTGAGGGTGTCAGAGCACTGGAACAGGCAGCTCAGGGAGGTTATGAAACCCCGCCTGAATATGATCCTGTGCAAGCTGCTCTAGGTGAGGCTGCTTTAGCAGGAGGGTTGGACTATGCAGATGGAGAGATCATCTCCAGAGATCACTTCAACCCCAACCATTCTGTGATTCTGTGAAACATAAAAGGAGGTAAAGAGAAGGGGGGGAAAAAAAGAAAAAAATTATCCATATTTTAACTAAATTTATATTCAACACCAAGTATACATCAGATGTGCATGGGAATAGAAAAAACACAAGTATTCTGTGAATTCCAGATCCCTAATTTGTGACTCAATATTCTATACCAAGTTCATGAAGATACTCGTTCTTTCAGTGCATGATTTAAAGCACCTAAGTAAAGTTTCTCAATGCTAACAAAGAGTAGTGAATTCCCCCCCTAGAGGCCCCTGTCTGCCTCCATCATCCTGAAAGGCAGCCTAGGCACTGAGGTAAGTACCTGGAGGGAATTCCTCTCAGGTGCTTGCATGCATGGGAGAGTATGGCAGCAAATTAAGCAAGCAGTACAGAAAATGACACAGATCTCCAATAAGGTGCACTAGAAGGACTTTTTAAGATTATGCTAGCTGACGTGAAAGACTGTGATGACCCACCCTTAAGAGAAAGGAAGTACCTTGTATTACTTCTGCAAGCATAGGGAGACTGTAATGCAGACACAAGAAGAAAGGTTTTAGAAAGTACCCTGTGTGACATTTTTCAAGTATGAGTACTCTCCTCAGAAGGATTATACAGATGCATCTTCCTACATATCATTTTGAAAATGCTTCCCTTTCCAAGGCCAACTTCCTTACAGTAGCAGTACTCACTCTGTGGGGTACCCAGTAAAACCAGTACAGTGTAAAACATTCTTCTTCAAGAAATTAAAAAGCTAATAATGTCCAAGCAAATATTTATTTTCTTACACTGCAGGAACATTAACCAAAAGACAGAATTTTCTAATATGATTTTAATCAAAAATAAGGATGATCTAACATTCCTAAAACATTAATAGGAGACAAAGTGTGGAAAAAAATTCTAGGTTAAAGCTTCGTACAACTATGCACAAGATATGCCAATCAGAAATATTTATGTAAATTTATAAACAAATTTTCAGCTCACCATCAGCTCCTGCTGAGACAATTATTGATCAATATTATGTCAAGTATAACATAATTCTAGAGATTTATTTTCTTTATCCCTCACTTTAACCTAAGACCTGCTGAATTTAAATTGAAGTAAATACATTATCTTTACCTTTTTGACCTTTAAAAAAAAATCACTAAGCACATTTTATCTCTATCAAATTTGATGTTCTAAAGAGATTTTGGTGGCTGTGTTTGTATAGTGACCTTATACGAGTCCTAGGATGGCTATGATGTAGAGGTTCCTCATAAATGTAATTTGACACTTTGTATGGCAACACTCCTGGAAGATTAATCATTCCTTCGCCCAGCAAGCATGTCTCAGCACACTCCTTAACAAATTTCACATCTTCAAGATAAATGGGATAAAAGCTGTAAGTTACAACACTCTGCTAAAGAAGACCAAAGACAATCCAGTGCAAGAGTCTCAGGTCTCTGCATGAGCACAAACTTTCTCCTTCACCTTCCTGCTGGATTATATGGGTATAAAATGGACATAGCTCACTGTGAAACAATTTTACACTGTAAGAATACAATTCAGTGGCTATCACTGCACTGAGGTATGAAGGGTGCCAGCATGGCTTGGTCCCCTGGATGCCACCATTCATGGCTTACACGGAGGACATTGAGTATGTCCTCACCACAGGGCACTACCAACCACAGGGAGACATCTATCTATGAGAGCAGAAAAAATCTTGTCCTAAATTGTGCAGGTGGACCTCGAGTGCAGAAATTAGAATCACGTTCCCATGAAATCCATTGAAGGAAAAAAATTAGGTTGGCATCTTGCTCTGGGAGACGTACCTTCCAAACTGCCTCAGAGAGGGCTGTTCTAAAGTACTCCTCTGGAACCAGCTGGTATCACCAGCTTTCACTCTTTAATATATCTCATACTATTATATAAAAAAAAAAAAGTTTATCAGGTTTTTAAAGTTTACTATTGACACACAGCTTCATGCGGTCCTTGGGTCCTGTACTGGTAACTTAAGGAAGAGATCAGTGCCTGCTTCTCCTCAAAAGGAAACTGTAGACTGGAATGAGGTCTCCCCTCAGTCTCCTCCAGGCTGAACAGACCAAGTGACCTCAGCTGCTCCTCATATGGCTTCACCTCAAGGCCCTTCACCATCTTTGTTGCCCTCCTTTGGATGTTCTCTAATTGCTTTATATCCTTCTCATACTGTGGTGCCAAAAATACAATATTCAAGGTGAGGCCACCCCTGAGCAGAGCAGAGTGGGACAATCTTCTCCCTGGACAGGCTGGCAATGCTGTCCCTAATGCTCCCCAGGGCACAGCTGGCCCTCCTGGATGCCAGGGCACTGCTGACTCATGTTCAACTTGCCACTGACCAGGTCCCTTTCTACAGGGCTGCTCTTCAGTGTCTCATTCCCCACTCTGTACAAATATCCAGAGTTGCCCCATCTCAGGTTCAGAATCTGCCACTTGCACTTGTTAAACTTCATATGGTTGGTGAGTGCCCAGCCCTCTAATTTGTTGAGGTCTCTCTGCAGGGCCTCTCTTCTTTCAAAGGAGTCAACGGCTTCACCCGATTTAGTATCATTGTGCTTGTGCTCAACATCAAAGCAGCTGGAACCTTTAGCACAGCCATTTTCCAGAGAGCTCAAAATGAAAGGTAGCAGTGAACTTACTGTAAGTCTAGGTTTTCTAATTCATATAAAAATGTACTAGCAGTTTGTCAAAAGTCAGCTATTTTTAAATGGCATAAGCATAAAAGGAAATGTCAAATATTAACTGTTCAATCCATTCATCACTGTAGCTTTGTATCTTGTCTGAAATTAGTAAGGAAACTGTCTGGAATAGATGCTGCAGTTTCAAGATGAATAATTTTCACCTTCCAAAAACGTCAGGGCTCGTGCTCACCAAGAAATCTAATTAGTCATCCCAAGCAGTGCAGAATTTCCAATTTACTCAAATTATGAAAAGCAAACAAAAAAACAAAAGATAAACTTACATGAACACAGAGGCATGTGTTTACATTCCCTAGGCCAGTCTGGGTTGCCCACCAGGCAGCTCTAAGCCGAGAGAAGCAAGTGCTTACAGATTTACATATGCAGCTCATTATAACAGCTAAAATGCCAAGAGGTGGTTCTTGAGAATATGTTCTTGGGCTTGCTATGGTCGATAAACCTTGCCGTTCACTGCAAATGATTTTCTCCAGCTGAGTTTACATTAGTTCTTAACAGCATTATGATGGCACTGTGCCATTTCTATGTTCTCCTTTGTTCCAATTCAGTCCAGTTCTCAGCTGAAGTGACAGCAGCCAAAGCATCATTACAGCATCTGAGTAACTTTGGAAAAATCTGCTAGTCACTCCTTTTTTTCATTCCTGGTGGGATTAAAGAGAGACCGAGGAGATACCACAAAATTCTTACAAGTTGGAAATATCTCCTGCACACCAAGCTTCCTTGGACTGCTCTTGGGCTGATGGGGTCTTGAATACCTGGCCTTCTTTCAGCATGCACTGAAAGACTCAGATATTGTGCATTTGGACAGTGCCTTTCTTACACACCTTGTTAAAAAGACCAGCTAATAATTGCTGGAAGTTCAAAACCTCCTTACAGACATTGAACTCTGAGCAACTGAATAGTAACAGACCCATCAGTATTTCATTCCTGGCTTTATACTTAAGTTTTTAACTGAAACCATGAGAGCTCCAGCATCCCCCATTGGTGAAATGAAGAGGAGGGCTACACTCAGAACTTCCATTATCATCAGTGACAGTTACATATATGTGCTGGGCAGAAAAGAGTGGTTGTCCTCTAATAAGCCGCTAATACTGACATGGGACCCATATAATTGTCTTTATAAGCACACTGCAAAGCAAGAATGATTGCAAATTCCAGGAAGCAGGAAAAAAACCCCAACATTCTCCCATGGTTTTCTGACTTAAATTGGCAAAGAACAGCACATTTCTGCAGTAAATAGAGCTTACTAAACCAGCTGCCTTTTGTTATTATCCTTATGCCTATCTGTGATATTATACAACAGATACCACTTTATCGGTGTCCATAAATAACTTTTATTATGCATCTGAAAAAGCACAGTTTAGCATGATGCAGAACAGACATTCCTTCCAGTCGCTGAGGCCAATAACTTTACTTCTGTACCTGCTACTATGACCCCACCACTGGCTTATGGCTTTCATAAAGAAAGAAAAAAGAAAGAAAAAACAAAAAAAAATTGTACCAGACAGCAGGCCCTCTAAATAGTCTGAGAGGTTGCCAGGACTAGAAATAGGCATTATTTGGAGTATTGCTGAAAACTGCATCCAACCCCAGTTTGTTGTGGGTTTCCTTCTAGAAGTACCAAATTTACTGCCAGCTCCACACTCAGGAAAGCCCATCTGATAAAAATCCAAGACAGTGAACTCTGTTTTCAGGATACACTGAAGCCCATCTCTTATGTTAACACAACCAGTGCCATCATCTGGCTTGTTACCAAGCTGCTGTCACTGCCTGTGACTGCTGCAAGTACCAAAGAAAATAAAAGCTAACTGGCCTCAAGGGCATGAAATGGGTATGGACAAAAAGTTAAAAGTAAATTAAAGACAGGAAAAAGGTAAAATTAACTTTATAACTTATGACAAAAATAACATCTAAATTCTATATTATATTTTTTAAAGTCAAGCCTCTTACTGTTTTGCATTCCTTTAGCCGCTAATGTTTTCATTTGTTTTAATGCTATTTCCCCTGCCAATTTGAACAGTGATGTAATGACATATGACTCCCTTGTATTCAGTGGTAGTCATAGCACCTTTGTCACTGGTGGCTCAAGAGTACAATGAACAGTATCTTGAGTTTAATGTTATTTGTGGATTTGTGAAGGCAGCAATGACACACAATGGGGTTTTTTCTCCTTTTGTTTCTGTGCTCTGTAATAGAACACCCTTCCACAAAGACTGTGACCAGAGTATAATGAAAAATGCTAAGCCATTGTCGGTCATGGCAAAAATTTGCAAACTTTACATTTTGTTTAATTATTGAAGAATGGCTTTTTAAATAGACATGCATTGTTCTAAAGAGGCATCACAGCATCTATCTTCCTCTTCTAACAAAAGCTTTTTATCTTCAAACAAGAAGAATATACTTGTTGAGGGCCAATTACTAGTCTGTCTGTGAAGAAGTTTAAAGGAATTTTTAATTAGTAAATTGACCCATACTATGAGTCACCTGGAGAGGAATGACATCATTTCCTAAGACAGTTAAGCTTTCTTACACAATTAGTCAGTACCTTAGATTCAAGACCCTTTATCTCTTAATACTATCTTGTGCTTGTACACCAATTTAATTCACTGCTGCAGCATCACTCAGAGTGACAGTAAATGCTACTCAAGGTGAACAGGGGCAGCCCTCTGACCCTTGTTCTAGGCCTCTAGCATGACTTCCATTCATCCAGAAGAAATGTTATGTATCACTCAATTATGTTCTGCTTGAATTCTAAAAAAGGAGTTTGGCAGTCTATCTGATCTTCTTTAGTACAAAGATATCATCAAAAATAAGCAGCCTTAACTGTATAATGAGGTTAATAAAGGTGCATGCAGAAGAGAGGTCTATAAAGTCAATGAAAACAGGCAGCCACTTCCAGAAAGGGTTCAGAGCCTATTCATTACAAGTTTGAATAAGATAGCATGAGTCTTTCTCCCACTATCTGCAAATGGTCCTGCATTTTTTGCCTTCTGAAGGGTGATGTAATGTATGAACGTGACAGGCATCATCATTTCAACATACCTCTTAGAAATAATAAAATTAACCTCACATGCTGCTTTCTGTACAAAACTCCGCTTATGAGAATTCCTTCATAAGAAAAGAAGGGTGAGGAGGAAACCAGAACTCAATCTGTTATGGTATGAATATAGAATATGACAGACTTTTCTTATTCCCGTTCACACAACTGGTAACTTGCCAGTTACATGTAACTGGTGACTTGCCACTAGAGGTACTGCCTAACATCCCAAATACAAAAAAATAAAAAGGAAGAACATCCCCGCCAACACACACTGCTGCCCCAAACTCTAATATTAGAAAGCTATTTCTTCAAACAGTATAGGAAAATATGAGATCCATTTATGTCAAATAAATGGAGTTTTTTACTGTTTTCAGCAATCAGTATAATAATCAGCATTTCCTATATTCTTTACATCATTATGTAGGTAGCAAAAAGCAAGTTGTCTATAAAGAGTCATCTTCACCCAAGCATCAAGTGAGAGATATTTTCAAGGTATTCAGATATATGTAAACATTTAAGTGGGAATCAGCAGATCTCCAAACTGATAAACATTTCTCATAAGTTATGTATGAATTAAAAGCAAATTTTTATTAAAAATGCATAAGTATGATTTGTGGTGAATAGAACCATTAGCTATGCATGTTTACTCTTTAGTGAACACAGAAATCAGTAATTTTTCTTCTAAATGTCATTTCCATCAGAGGGTTATAGAACGATAAAATGCTTAAACGATTCTCAGATGCCATCCAGCTGGTACATGTACAACTGGGGAGAGGACATAAAATAATGAACTGTGAAATGTTTATTTGCCACAGGGGCAAGAAAATGTCATTTCAACTATTGCACCCATTCTAATTTACAAGTCAGGTAGCACTCAACAGTCCCTCACTGTCACTCACCATGATAAAATAAATAAACGAAGACTAATCTGGATGATAATAAACTACCTGATTCTTTAAAGTTACTACATTTTCAGCACACTCTTTTTGATCACACGTTATTTACAATGTCTTCTTCACTCCTGTTGGAAGCTACAGAAAAATCATCCAAACCCCAAAGTGAGCATAAATTGGTTTTATCCACATGATTTTAGCATCATATTTTAGGAATCATAAGGGAGTAAGCACAAAGGCTGACCTTGTTCTAGGGAAAGCAGGCTCCTTAGTTTCTCTTGATAGTCAATGAAGACACAAATACCTTTCCAAAACAACATCTCTCAATCTGTAGCTCAGAGTTGTCCTTAAAAGCAAACATTCCTCACTACAATAACAAGTGAAAATAAGAGGAAGGAAAATATAAGCAATAAATACTGTGAATGACAAACATCATACAACGGGTTTGTGATTTTTCTTCTCTCTCCCACTCCCAAAAAGCCTAAGTTAGTTGAAAGACCACTTTACTTAAGGCACAACTCTAATGGTCAGTTTATGCCAAGAAACAACATTAGGCACTCTGACCTATCCCCTGATGGACTCCCTCTTCTGATTGCAGGGAAACCTAGAGAGATTATTCTGATTTAGTCAAATCATCAGTACTCTTGTCCTTATCCAAATCTGAAAATACTCACTATTGTTATCCTCCATAAAATGTCATTTGAATTCAGAAACTTAAATGAAATCCTGTAAAAATTTCTGATATATCTTTTATAAAACACCACTGGAACCAGCTGTCTCTTTTGGCATTTTACACCTGGGATAATCTCTTGAGCTCCGTGGGACCATGGGACCAAAACTGAAGTTTGGAGTGTATTGGGATACACAAATAGTTCACTGACATCATCCTCCAAAGCAAACACTGTCTGCATCTCAGCAGTCCCTAAGCTCAGGGGAGTTTCTAAAAATGTCATGCTAAATGAAATTGGATGTTGACATCTGTGTCATCAAATGCACCAAAACATTGAGAAGACCCCATATGGATTTAGATTCATTTCTGGAACAACTCACCAAGTACTTGTTTTCACACCTTATCTGCTGCACTTTGCACTGTGTACATTCTCACGGCCCAGCCTAGGACAGTAGTCACCACCAACTTAAAATATTATGTTTGTGTTTTCAACCACAGAACCTGTTCCTTTCTTCTAACTACAAAATTAGATATTTCCCTTCACTGACTGCAGACTCACTAGACAGAACCTTCAGTGTATTTTTAAAATGCCTACTTAGTGATTTTTGTAAAGCAACCGAAAAAAACCCCAAAAATAAAACCACAACATCACTCATTGTTCAAGGGGCTAGCTCAAGTCTCTGTCTGAAATTAATTCCTACTGTCACAAATTTTCTCCGTGGCTTTGCAAGAAAAGTAACTTTGATAGATATTCCAGGTGCAAATAATCAGGTAGCTCATTCAACTTCTCTCAATCTATTTACACCTTTCCTTCTACTGTATTGGAATGTTGAGTCTGCTAACTGAACTCTAAAGGAGCTTCAAAACTCAGTTAATTATAACTGTTATTCAGCTGGTCTTAAATCTTTTACCCCTATAACTTAACACAATACACTCCGCTTTTCTGGAAGTGCATAACCGGTTACTCATTGTTATTATTCATTCACACTTCTACAAAAAATAATACTGTCCCATTCATAGCAAATGTCAAGCCACTAAAATTAAATTATATAATGGACTGTTATCTCAGACATCCATCTTTTGTATTCATCCCCCCTTTTGAGCTCAAGTTATAAGGGAAAAAAAAAGTTTGGTTATGAATCATTGGTATTTTATCTCAAAAAACAGAATCAAAAAAAGTGCTTATTTTTCTACCAAGGTCTCACAAACTTAAAAACATCGCCACATATTTTCTCATGACAAGAGATGTTAGCTCTCTGAATTCATAATCAAGTTTTCTGGTTTATCTATTTTGAGCAACACCTCAAAATCTACTCCTCAGTGTTATACAATAGCTCTCAAACACACATCTGCTGAAAGTCCGCTATTCACAGACTGTTTCCTTTTCATTGCTAGTAGGAATCACATGTTTTTGGATACAATGAAACTTTCACTTTCCTATCAAATTTGAAACAAAGCAAGAAGCAGGACTTTTAAGAAGGGACAGACACAAGTTGTCCACATAGTCACAATTTCAAAGGCAGCACTTACATTTGAGTACTACCCAAAACACTGAAACCAATTCTTTCTATTCTTTGCAGACTGATAAACTACAGATCCACAGGCTAAGCACAGTAACATCATCACTTTCCATTCCAAGTGAAAAGCCCACATTTTTCATTTTCCTCTTGTTAGGAGAAAATGTAGGAACATGTACATGTCATCAGAATTTTCCATTGCAGACACTTCTCTCCTAAAGCTGCTATAGAAAACCACTGGCAGCAGTGACAATGAAACAAAATCAAAACACATACGCAAAAAGAAAAAAAAAACAACCTCTCCCCAAACCCAGCAATTAAAAGCAAAGTCCTAAAACTTCACTACCACTTCCTGTTAACAAAAATGGAAAAAAAAAAAAAGACATTCCACATTCACTAGTTATGCTGTCTGGTGTGCTATGGCAAAGCACCCTGAAACTATGCATGGTGTAAGACCCTCTATTAACAAAAATATGTATTTTGTTGCATAATACTTCAGGATAGCTAATTTGAAAGAATATCCACTGTGATTGCCTTTGCTTTGCTCTCAGTGGAAACTGAGCTCTAAGCTAGCAAACTTCACTCTCTGAGAGTCCTGAGACAATTCAACCTCCAAACTGTTAAAACATGAGGTTTTCTCCAAGTAAGGATATTCCTATTAAACGGCATTAAATCTTATAGCTAATATGTGATATAGACTAGAGCCTGTCATGATCACCATTCCTGAAGTGTTTGAATGTTTGCTATTCATACTTAAAAAAAGCAAACCTGAACTCTACAGGATCAATCACTGAGGCAGACCTTTTCCCCAAGTATCATGCTCTGTTCTCTTTAGTTACATGCACCGATTTTTAATAATGCAAGGGAGAATTGGAAGAATACAAGAAACTCTCCAGTCCTATATCAAGTGTGCTATATAGATTATGGACATCTCTTTTGATACCACTTGTCATAGAAGAAATATGGTCGGTGTTTCTTTCCATACTTGTTTGTATGTGATTAATTTCCTGGGTTCCACCACTTTACCTGCTGCAGTTCAAATATGTACCTCCATGTCCAACAGGCAATTCAATTTGTGTTTATGGATACCAGTATCATAGTTAAGTATAGAAATAACCTCAGCTGAAACGGTTTTTGAAACAAAGTATTTTAATTTTCTCTTAAGTAGCATTCTTCATTGCGGAAAAGTACAGAATGAAGACATTCTACACAAACCATTTGCATTTTGATCATTTTTTTCATTAGCTCAAAAGATCTGGCCTCTTAGCAAACCAACCAAATCTAGGTGTCAGCAGACTTGGACAGTGGCTTCAGCCAGAACTGTAACAGGATGAGTTCAGAAAGAGTCACCAAGAGGTTGTGTGTCAGTGTCCTCACAGCCCCAGCTGTGAAGTGTCAGCAAGAGAAAGGAGAGACTACAAGCATCATAACACTGGCACTTGTGAAAGACAAGTTTTCAGAGATTCAGGGATATGTTCATTATAATACACACTTCATGAGAGCATCAGATCAAGTACCTCAGAACTACTTACTGACCCTTTGCATATATATAGATATATATATATATATATATGGCTTGCTTACAAATTTTGCATGGTTTTTATTAGTTAGTTGGAATATCTGAAGTGCAATACAGTTTACCTAAAAAAAAAGGGAAGAGAAGAAAAAAGAGGCAGAACAGGCAAATTTACAGAGATATTTATATAAATGAATTCAGTAAATTCAGATGGAAACTGAGAGAAGAGATTGTAAAAGCTGAATTATCTGTTATCTAATTAGCCTTGGGAGTATGGCAATCTTTTTCTGATGGGGAGGAACAATAAGGCAGTGATTACCAGGGACTTAAACTTTCCTTATGAAATACTGTCCTTCCTCATCACTGCACTTGGGGTGGAGAACTTCTAAGTTGAAAACATGCTGTACTTTTTACTGTTTTGTCATGCTCCAAGTTTTCCCAAGCAGCAACAATGGGAAAGAAGAAAGTTGCAAACTGGTTTCTGTGGGGGTCTTGAGGAATTCCAGAAAGCAAAATGATCTTGGCAGTTTCACCTTTGTTGTTCTTGCTATTAAAAACAAGGCAAAAAGATATTAGTGCTACTGATGCAAGCTATTAATAGAAAAGGAAACAAGCCAAAATAAAGAGGTTTAAAGGACAAAATGAAATGTCAGAGAAGTCTTTTATTGCAACCAGGATAGTTACGATAAAATAAAAACCACCAGAGCCCCTGTGCTCAGGGTTCTCTTCAAAAGGGAAATGAGCAAAAGAGACCAAAAGTAGTATTTATCAGTAGTAAATATATTAAAATAGAGAGAGAGAGAACTAATTTTGCATACAAAAGGCAATGCCTTGCTCCTAACATGAGCAAAATTAGCTTTTACTTGCTGCTAATTTTTCTCATTGGCTACAAATGCAGAGGAAAATGAGCTGTCAAAGATTGTTTTCCATAGTACAAATGAGAGCACAAACAGCAAGGTATATGTGTGTTAATAAGCAGAGAGCAATGATCAGTATGCCCTTGAGAGCAGAAGCATTCCTTGAGGTTTCTGATAATCTGATGGTATACAGTATGTTGCCTTAGCTGTGAGCACTTAAAATGGATTTATGAAAATAATTCTGCTAGTGCAGGGTCACTCAAGCTAATGCAGCTCTACTCCTGCACCAAGTATTTGAAAGAACCCCTTTTTTTACCCTTTTGTGACATCCACATCGCTCATGTATGTACACTGTGCAACAGCTTCTCTGATGAACTGCAGTACTCCATAACACTGTTTATTGTGCAGTGCCTACAAAGACCAATCAGATCACCACACCCTAGCTATGTAGAGATGGAAGAACATATTTACAGTCCAAAAAAAAAAAAAAAAGAATGAAACATTTCTTTTTACCAACTTTTTTCCCCAAAACAAAAGTATACTTTCTACTCAAATATGACTATTTTAAAAGTGAATCCCAGGTACCAGTAACACACAGTCTTCATATTTTAAGTCTTACACTATTTTTTTAAAGTATGGTTATCAGTGCGGAAATGCTTCCCATACCCATCTCCTCAGGCCAGATAACTACTAGATCCTTTTTTTTGATTTTCATCTGCATCAACGTGGCTGTTAATTCCAGGATGAATCTTGACAGCATTTGCTCCTTTAAGTAGTCTTTACCTAAAAAAGTACTGACAACTGATTAATCACCCATGGGCCTACTGAGGAGAGTTAAATCTCCCTGACTTAAAACTCATAACCTATTGCCATCTGATGGTATACGGCACATGAAGGAATATGACATGTGATTTTATTATAATGCATTTTTTTCCATTCCATCTCCTTTTTTCTCATTTAAATGATTACTCCTGCTTTTAACCTATCTAAATGTCATGACACAGGCCAAGTGTGATTCAGAAGTTTGTGTTGCTCTTAGCACATCCTTTTCTTGCTCAATGAAGATTTTCAAGTCAGCTTTCAGTTTATGATTCTCTTAAAATTTCCTTAAGCGACTCCAGAAAATAGTATTTATTTTTAAAAAATACCTTTATTTAACTCCTTAGTTTACAATCACTTGTAGGAAGCTTCATGTAGAAAGTAATGCTACAGTTCTTCATTAGCTTACCTGCTCATTGACCTGCTGATACATTCCTACAGGGCATTTCTGTTCATTTTTTTATGAGTTCTCATGTATTTTTTGTCATCATGAGTTAGCAAATATGCTTTCCTTCACAGACTTTCAAAAAACTAACAATTTAACATCTTAGCACATTCTATAGTCATCATGACCTCCTGGTTGATAAAAGCATTAAAAAAAAAAAGTTCTGTAGGAGGCACAATTTAAACAACTTTTTGTCCCCTTTGGAGGAAAAAAAGAAAAAAAGTACACCTCTGAAACTTAAATGGATCTGAAGAACTTCAGCCATTAATTTTATGTATCCAAATTGCTGGGAAAGGCTACATTCTTACCATTCCACTCAAAATTCATTCTACTATTACTACTATTCAAGATTCTTTTTTAGACAATATACACGAATAAATCATGTCTGATAAGATATATCCAATTACAAAGAAGTGAATAACTTAGGGGAGGAACAGCATATACAAATAAAATGTTTTCCAGAATACAAAAGGATTAAGGGTTGATGACAACTGATAAAAAGATCACAAGCATTTCAAATTTCTGATCTGCTAAGACACCTTTCTTATGTACTGTTTTACTGATTTTGTTCCTGAAATCTATTATTTTTCATCTTCTGTAGTTCTCTTAGTACCTGCCTGGAAGAAAGAAATTGGCAACAATGCTGGTTGCTATTGACACTGACTTACACTTTTGCAGCCAAACTATTCACTAAGAGGTAGAGGAATGGAGTAACATGAAATATTTCTTTTCTGCCATAAGGTTAACTGCTTAACAAAGGTGCTTCCAGCACCTGTTCTGCCAGCACATGTACATTCAATATAATGAGAATAAGAAATAGGGCATATTCCATTGATAGGTCTTTATCTGTATGTCATTGCATCCAAATCCACAGGAATTCTTACATGTTGTATCTGATTTCACAACAATGAAATAACCCATGTATACATTACAAGAAGGGATATGAGTTTCTTAACTTTAACCCCAGTCTCTTTCAAAGTGTGCCACAATACAATAGCACAACCTAACCATCTTGCTAAGCAGATCTATTTTTAGGCAGCTTCTTTTTTATTGTATCTCAGTGCCTACTTTTTAAACTCAGTCTAGTTTCGCTGGTAGCTGAGCTCACAAGTGCTGCTGCCACATGTCTCCTCCAAAGGTAAATATAAATATATGGCTGAGTTCTGTAGCAACATAATATAACAGTATTAAAATACACTGGACAATAAGTCTGAAAGAAAACAAACAAACAAAAAAAATACACATCTGCAGAACAGCTCAGGCGTGACAACTTCACATAGACACACACCTGTATGGCAAACTGTTTGCAAGCTGCGCATCACCCCTGACACGCGTCTCTGCCTCACACAGGGCCAGTCAAAGGAAACCAGGTACCAACTTGACTCAACGCTTGGGAGAACTGCCCGAGTTTATTAACTCCGCCGTGTGCCCACCGCAGCGTCCCTGGCAGAACCCCCGCCAAACTACCTGTAACACAGCCCCTATTTCCCACCCTGCCGCCTCGCTCGGGTACCCATCCTGGCCCCCCCGGCCCGTCC
>VXBQ01009327.1:137536-154865 GCA_013400175.1 Phainopepla nitens
GCCCGACAGCCCGAGACCCCAAATCCTCACCCCGCTGCCGCTCTGCGCTCCCGGGACCTGCGCCCGGCTGGGGCTGCCCGGGCGGGGAGGCGGAGCTGGCGCTCCCGGAGCCTTTTATCGTCCTTGCTGTGCCCAGCCCTGCCCTGCCCAGCACAGCCCTGCCCAGCCCAGCCCAGCCCAGCCCAGCCCAGCCCAGCCCAGCCGTGCTCACGCCGCCGGCACCGTCCCGCTCCAGCCGCCAAGGCACGAAGGAAGCTGGCGCGGATAACCAGCTACAGGAGGAGCCGTGCCTAACGCGGTCTCACTTTGCCATTTTGCAGGGAATCAATGGGCTTCATGAAGAGTGAGCTGTAAGAAGGAAAAGGTGTGCAGCAGGTCTAATGATCTCTTCTGATCTTGGAAAACCATACTGTTTTCCTGAGATCATGGGTGGCCTTGTAACTCACACAACATGTCAGAGAGAAGAATAACCCAAGTTATGGTTGTTTATAGAGTTTTAATGGCTTTTTTAGGTGAAATGGAGTCCCTTTGTTTACCCAGACTGGTCTTCTGCAACATGTGGTAGGTCTTTCTTGGGCTGATTTCTGATTTAACTAAATTTGGGAAATACTGTTCCAGACATTATTTAGAATTTTCTAAAAACAAGGAATACATAAAGCTTTCTGTAATAAATCTTAGAGATCCAGTAGAAGAAATAATATTAAAAAATTACATTTTATCTCTAGTCTAAACCTTACTTTTAAAGAACTGCTTCGTGCTCAACTTCTTACAGCAACACTGAAAAGTTCCCATTAGAAATCAAAAAATCCTTCTCTCTATAAGCTTGTCTTGACTCTTGCCATTTTAATATATAATCTTCCTTCTGATAAGACAAAGACCTTGGTCTTCTTTTGTGTTATACTACCAGGTAGATTTTTCAGTCCAATCATTTTCATTTTCACAGATTTTTTTTTTAAATCCTCCCTAGCAGTTCATAATTTTCTAGAAATTTGGGTTGTGGAAGTGAATGTGGCATTTTCAAATGCAAAAAGCCTCATATCATATTTCTTTCATCATTGTCATGAAATATGCCGTCCATCTTGTTCATCTCCTATGACCTCTAGAGCCCCTTCTCTGGTTCTGTTTCCTTAGATAGGCTTCTCCATGGATTCCCTCTGAATCTTTGTCTTTTCCTGGCTGTAGGACTTTGTGTTCTGCCCTGCCCAGATAAATGTTTCTTTACATTCAGCTTGCCAAGTTACCCAAGTTACATAAAAGAACCAATCCTCTTCACAGCATGCCACTGAAGCTATTTTTAAATCTTCAAACTATATTGATAGCAATTTCCTTTGTTTTTCCTTTTATGTAGAAATATTTAAAATAGTAGATAGTACAAGGTGCTATTGACTTGTTCAGAAGTTGTTTTCCATTTAAAGTTCTAATTTGAGATGTACCATTAGCTACCTTTTTTACTGACTTAATGTGCTCTATGTTGAATTTTCATCCTTCTAGTTTTCCTCATTAAGTGGTCATCAAAATGGGCTCAAAAAATTTAAAGTTTTTGAACCAACATGGTTACCATTGTATCCAAACTTGTTATCTCATCAATAAAAGCCATCAAGTTAACTTGATAAGATCTGTTTTCCATAAACTCGTGTTGATCAGCATTAATTATTTGCCTTTACTTGTTCATTAATTGAGTCTTATATCAGCTGTTTCATCATTTTGTCTCAGATCAATGTTACACTGCCAGGTCATCTCATTTACCCCTTTAAAATATTGACAGAACATTAGCTTTCCTCCTTTTCACTGGGGCTTTTCTGGTGCTCCAGTTCTTATTGAGAGTCAACATTAATGGTTCAGAAAATTTATTTTCCAGATTTTTCTAAAACTTTTCAGTGAAAATTACTTGGATCTTTTTATTTGGAAATGTGTGCTATTATTAACTGCCTTTTAATTCTCTGGAGTGACCGCTGGAATGGAAAGTACTTCAGCCTTACCCTATGATAAAATTTCTACTTTCTCCCCTCCTAAACAGAGAATGGAGCTATGCACTGAGCACGCATGGTTTGTCTGCATTATTATCCTTCATTCTGCATTTCCCATCTGCTAGTGCAAGACCAGTATTGTTCTTCTCTTTTATTTGCTTTTATTATCCTTTTTAAAAAGCCCAGATAGTCTCTCTTCTTATTGACCTTAGCAGCCATGGCAGGTCTTATTGCATTTTCAATTTTGTAATTGATTAATCTTGATTTACTTGAATCTGGTGAAGTCCATTATTAAATGATTGTGTATTCTTTTACTTTTGTTTCCTTTATCTATTTTCTCTGGTTCCTACTTCAATGTGGGTTCATTATGTTGTGGTACTATTTTCCCTCCTATTTAATTTGGTTCTTAATTGCTATCAATTCATTGAAGTCAACCCATTAAAAGCAATACAGGATCACTGTTGACTGGGCTTTGTTTTCTGTGCAAACAGCAAAACTATGAGTTTGTACTAATATAACCATGATTTTTACCTAGTAATATGTTAGAAATCTTTACCCATAACTTTGTAATTCTAGAAGAATGTTAACATTGGCTTCAGAATTTCTTCAGCATATGTCACTCAGGCTGAAGTTCCTATGATTACACAGCCATTTAGTTCTTCTACATTATAAACAGGTACTCACCTGAGCCTGGGGCTTCCTGCTGTGATATGGTAACTTGCAGCCAATCCCAACTGGTACTTCGTACTTTGACAGTTAAATATTCATCCCCAAACTTTCAATATTCATCATTTCTACACTGTCAGCACTAAGAAAGAGCTATTTTTGACATGAGGTGTCTTTTTGCACTCTTTATCCCAACTTCTTCTTTCCTAAATAGGTTTACAGCCAATGATTTCAGTATTCCAGTTATGCAGATCACCCAATCAAGTCTCAGTAATGCCAGTGAGGAAAAATTCATGTTCATAAATGAGCCATTCCAGCTCTTGTTTACTAAAAAGGCTCCTAGCCTTGCAATATAGGCAATTAAAGTTTCTTTCTTCCTCATATCCTTTGGAATTTTGATTAATTTTGTTCCGTCTTCATTTTTTGCTAAATTTGATGGTTCTCTTCCCCTCATCCCTCCATCATTCCCTCTTGTTATTTGTTTGTCATCCTCAGACAACACTTGCAAAAGGGCTCTGGTTCCTTGCTGCTTGGTAAAATGTGCAGGGTAAAGGTTTCCAATGTAATGTACGTCCAGAGGTGAAAAGTAATTCACAACAGTGAGCGCGGAGTGCTGCCAAAGATAGGCAGTATGAATTTTTCCAGAATCTGCCATCTTCTTTGGCCATGATTCACATTCTTAGGACATAATTTCCCATTATGTTTCTGCTAGTAGTAAGATCAGTGGAAGGAGCTCCTGGTTTTCCGTCTCAATGAGGCATCCCCCAAGATGGACCACCTTCCCAGGTGGTACACAGTACAACTCTGCATGGAATAAGGCTGTAAATCAGAGCTGAGAAGAAATTCAGGTTTCCAGAAGCCCTCCTCTGTTCTGGCTGGGGTGCTGGGGAAGTGTGCTGGAGAGTCAGACAGCAAGCTTGCAGGTGGGAGTGGGTCCCCTGATAGTCCTTGTCCCAGCCCTGCTGTGGCAGGGTTGGCTGCTGAAAGTTCCTTGATCAGATGCACAGAGGCAGGAGAAATACCTTTACTTACTTCTGCACACTTTCCTACTGTGCCTGGGGAAAGCAGGGGTGGCCATCTGAATTTTCAGGTCCTTCTGGCTCTTAGGCAGAAATCCTCAACAGTGTTGATGGGGAAGACATAAGCAAAGAGGTCTCTGTTGTAGTGCTCCACTCCTGTGCCTGGAAAGCTGGTAAAAACAGCACAGGAGCAGCTTCCAGCTCTGTGGTTAACACAATTCACAAAGAGTCAGGAAAGGGCTTTAATGGATCAAGTTTTGCTGACTGGCTTAAAACCTTTATCAAATAGAAATGTCACATTTTGTGTCTTAGCATTTGGATAATAGCTAACTGGCTTATATTTACTTAGAGATGATCCTTTCTATTTTTTTTTTTTCATGAATGGTGATGTTCTTCAACTATATAACTGATACAGAGATTTGAGATAGATTTGATATGTAGAAATGATAGTGCAAGATGTTATTGTGCTAAAAGGAGATACATGTTGGAAAATTATTAACCTTTCAGACCACCTAATGTGTATTACTTTAGTTATAACAATAACTCCTGAACAGTTTTAGTGTGGTTTGAGTTTTTTTCTTTTTGGTGGAGTTGGGTTTTGGTTTTTTTTTCAGATTTGTTTTCTTTTTCTGCCAAAGTGTAATAAAGGAAGTTTAGGTCAAACATCTCCTCAGGACAAGAATTATATCATTTTGGTGGAAGAAGCTATAAAAATCTTATCATCATATCATAGCAAAACTGTGAAATAAACCTCTTCCCTTCTGTCACCCATTTATCAGAGACCTGTGAAGCTAGTTGAAGCCTTGGATTTAATTAATATTTTTTTTTTCTTTTTAGTAACAGGCTCCTGAAGTGTCCGCCAATCTGATTATCTAGAATAAATATTATCTGATAATTTTTAGAAATTTAGGATTTATTTTGTTATTTCTTACACATTTCATTATCTTCTCCTTCTTTAAATCTTTATTTAAAAATAATCTCTGATATGTTTTTTCCAACATGAAATATAGGTTTCATATGCTACTTAGACATCTGTAAGCTTAACAAGTGACCAGCTGAACAGCAGCCTGAAACTACTGATTCCAATTCTTTTTATAAAATACTTTTTTTTTTTCCTAAGCTGTGCTTTAAATATACATTGGATTCTTCAGGACAGAGATTGGGCCTTTAACTGTATCATGAAATGTTTAATACATGTAGGCATTTAAAAAATGACATTAAATAGGCTAGGCCATTAAAAACTGTATTCTTTAAGCTCCTATTTTGCGTTTCCTGTTAAGATATATTGCCGAATTTTTCAGTTGCTTTTAAATTCACTGAGTATTTCAAAGAGATTTAATTTTGTTTTTTTCTTTAGTTGTGGCAGATGTCAGTTCTCTCAGTTTTCTTCCAATTAATGCTTTTACCAATTTTTCATATTCTGCCTTGAGGTTAGATTTGAACGAGAAGGGTTTGTCAATTCCTGCAGCCACCATATCTGGGATTTTATTGTTGTTTTTTCTATAATTTTCTGTATGTTTGGTATATTTTTTATTTAAGATTTCTTGTTGCTCTCTTCTCCATGTGTCTTTTACTGATGGTTCAGAGTGTTTCTTCATCTCTGGGCCAAGCCTTCCTGTTTGAGAGACCTATTTTATTTGCTTTATGGTTGCAAAATGCTCTTCTCTATTTTTGCATTTGGGAAAATATATGTATTGTTTTGTCTTTGGTATTGAAATTCACATACTGCATTTCAGTTTATGCTCTCACCTAACAGTACATATGCACCTCCCATGTGTTTCCCATTTATCCCTCCAGCCAGCTAACATTACTATCCCATGCACTTATTCTAGAACCACACAAAGGTAGACTAAATTTGACTTGATGACTTCTAAAAAAATGCTAATTTTTCTAGCATTTTTTTCTATAGTTCTTTGGTAATAATGCAAAAGCTTTCTCATCTTTACTGACCCCCCAAGAAACAGAGTGATAGTGAATAAGAAGGTAAATAATGTAAATCACTTTATTTCTGAGAGTAAGAGTTCAGTGCCATTTCTACCATTATATTCAGTAAAAGGCCAAAATAAATCTGCCCTTCAGTCTGTTTCTCAGGATTATTTTGCCTGAGAAGGTTTAACCAGCCTGGAGTAATCTTTCAGTACATGTTAGGAAGATTTCACATACATAAATCATCCAGAGTAAAACTGTAGTGTCCAATTACATTGTATTCCTGTTCCTCCTCTTTCTTCATCACTTTTCCTTTGGTTGTTTTACTTTCTGATACTCTTGAATGTATTCTTTGCTCACATATTGATTCACTTTCTCTTTGGTCTCACCGCCTCTAGGTCTTGCTTCTGTCGCCGAGCTTTCTTTGCTTCACTTGCTAAAATCCCTTCCATATCCCAAAGTTTCTTAAGAACTCTGAGGTTCATTTGCAGATAATTCCAGCAGTAAACTCTCAATTTGATCTTTTTCGCTAGTCCTGGGGCTTTCTTTCCCACTTATTTGTTTTTCTTGACAATCAAAACATTAGTCAGAGTAGTCAGATTATTGCTTGAGCAGCACTGGGGGGTAAAATTACGTAAGCTGCACATTCAACATCTGCCTACAGGGTAAAAGAGAGGAAGACTCAGAGATACTGGATATTCTTCCCACTTCTGCTGTTTGTTGATTATATCAATTTGCTCAAAAAATATTGAAAACAATCAGGAAATGAAGTACTTCAGCCATGCATGTTTTGACATTGCCGAAGTTCCCTATTACAAGTGAATCTTTGACTTGATTCTATTTGTAGCTTTCTTTTTTAATTAGCTAAGAATGAGATGGGAAATGAAATATAAGTGAAAAAAACCCCAAATATCAGCTATAAACCTTCATTTTTCTTCTTACAGTAGGAAACTCCTCCTGTAAATATGCAGAGTAATAAAGTTATAACATAGGAATAAACGATCCTGTTCTCTGTGCCCTCTACAAACTATATTACTAAAGCGATTTTCATTTCATCAAACAAGATTCTAGGAGTGGATAGAGCTGACTGGGATAATGCAAATCATCACAAATAAAGGAATATAATCAAGTGTTACCTTTTGTTGTTTGAGTTTTTTTTTTTAGCAGCAGCCTGTATGATTTGAATTTATTTTTCCCCACATTTGTCTGCTTTATCTCTCCTTGATGCATTTATTTTGGATGATTCATTCAATGTGATCTTTTTAGAGCACACATATGGCAGTTGCCGTCTCAGTCACCATAGTGGGACAGTTTTAAGAACTGTTCCTTACCAGAGGCACAGTCAGTCTGTAAGACCATAGGCTTTCCTTGCCTCCCTCATATCTCTGCCCATCCAGCCCACACACCATGCAATCAGCTTATGGATACATCAATTGCACAGCAGTAATCTGCTCCCCTGTGGGCTGTGGCTTTTGCAAAGGGGTAAGGCCTTCTTTTTTACATTTTACAGATATGTGGAGCTCAAGCCCACAAACCTTTTCGGTCTTGATTATTCCTTTCATGCAGGCCCACACAATTTCTAACAACACTGCAGCCAACTGAAACTTCTGATTAAGAGTTTTGCCTTCATGTGCCGGGAAGCAGAAAGTAACTCTGCACTGTTGAGCTCAGTTTCTGGGCTAACCCATCTACAGCTGCACAGAGATAGCAGCTAGCATCTGGTTTTCCTTGGTTCATAGGCTTTTTTATTAGATCAGATGAGCAACCAGCAGAGGGGAAAAGTGCTTTCTTGGTTATGTAGGCTAACATTTGCTGTTAGCCTGTTTCACGTATGGATTCTAGGGCTGCAGAGAGAAATGAGTATAAAACTGTCTTTAGGAGCTATTCATGGCATGTCTAGGCTTCAAAGGGTGTACCTCACCTGTATTGAAATCCTAATTTTTCCTGTAATAATAGCCTGTGTATGATTTTTTTTCCCCTTCTTGTTCATGCAAATGAATTAAACAGATACAGGTGAGAGAACAGAAACACAGAATAGTCAAGGTGTAAGTATTAGAAAGTCAGCTGGATTTCTTCAGTTGGCAGAGCTGAGATTGATATACATTTGAGTTTGACTGCATCAATTTTCCTATAGTCAGCTGGTCTGTCTTAAATCTGGGTGGTCAACAGAGCATAAATATGTTGTGCATGTGCCTTCTGACAGCACATGTATCAGAAGAAAATCTCACTAAAAAGCACATAAAACATTGTCACAAAAACAATTTTTTATATCACAGCTAGTCATCTGCCAGCAAGATGCCAGAAAGAGTGTTAAAATTACTGTAAATATTCAGCTCAAAGTGTGTTTACATTTGCAATATGTTCTTTTATGTGAAAGAACAGAGACAGAATGAAAGGAGAATCCTCCCCTTGGTAATGACTATTTTAATGTCTGCTCAAAGCTTTGTAAATAATGCAGCACTATAAAATTTATTCATAAGAAGTAATCATTATCTCTCAATGAAAGAGAATAATTTTTCCATTTGACCTGACATATAAATGTCTATAAACATTATATTTATCTTTAGGAGTGTTCCTTCTATTCATATGGTAATACAAGCAATGTGAAAATTTCTGACATTTCAGAAGATTACCCCATAGTACACCCAGTTGCCTGTATTTTCCAAAAACTGCAGTCTTGAACAGGGGTTTTTATGCTTTCAATAGATTGGGTCAAAGTCAGAACAAACAGGCACTGGAATCTTCTTTTGATTGGTTCTAAGCTTCTTCCATCGGTGGCTGCTAAGAGATATATTAGTGAAACATGCTTCTGTTCAAATAGGCCAAAACCTGTTTTCACAAGATTCTCAGCTGTTTCCTTGAGTCATGACGTGAAAATTTTGGAGGATTACATTATATCTTAATGGAGAACTTGTAAGTATAGCTTATTAATTGGAAGGAAAAAAGAAAAAAGCAGGTGATTATTAAGCAATTTTATGTTCCATTGTCTTGAGAGAAAGGTGGTACTTGATGACTGATACATTGCCAAGGGATTTTATCTTCTTGTTTATATGTACTGTGCTTCTGTTATGTGGTCACAAGATGTGACACATGCTCTGTGTACCAAACTGGGAAATATTTTCATTCCATTTGTTGGCATCGTGAATAAAAGTGCATTTTGTGTGATACATTGCTTACAGTTAGATAAAAGAGTTAACGTAGGAAAGGAAAGGAAAGGAAAGGAAAGGAAAGGAAAGGAAAGGAAAGGAAAGGAAAGGAAAGGAAAGGAAAGGAAAGGAAAGGAAAGGAAAGGAAAGGAAAGGAAAGGAAAGGAAAGGAAAGGAAAGGAAAGGAAAGGAAAGGAAAGGAGCAAATTNGAAAGGAAAGGAAAGGAAAGGAAAGGAAAGGAAAGGAAAGGAAAGGAAAGGAAAGGAAAGGAAAGGAAAGGAAAGGAAAGGAAAGGAAAGGAAAGGAAAGGAAAGGAAAGGAAAGGAAAGGAAAGGAAAGGAAAGGAAAGGAAAGGAAAGGAAAGGAAAGGAAAGGAAAGGAGCCAAGAGCATGATAAAATACACAACATCAATGTAACAGGAGATGCGTCTGGAGCTTCCAAGTTTTTAATTCTCAGGTCAACCTTGAAGTATATATTTAAAAGCTTAAAGGTTTCCATTTGCAGAATGAAATGAAAGATGAGGTATGAGTCATGAATGCTGCATTATGACTCAGGCTTGGAGTCCTGATATGTAGAAAGAAAAGTCCAAGCATGGATGCATCAGGTTATCCTGATGGGACAAGAGAAGGCCATGCGCCACCTCTTCTTCAAGCTTTTCTTCTCCCCACGCTTCCACACATGCTCCGGTTTCTCTGCAAAAGAAATGAGTGCACTTTCCAGATGGTATCTCTGATGCATTCCAAGCAATACCAGCCAGAATGCTGCAGGCCTTAGGGCTCCACAAGCTGTGCAGCAGAAGAAGGAGAGAAGCACCCCAGAGAAGTCATTAAGTCATGCATGCGTATTTATGAGTGCTTTAGAGTGTTGCTAGTTTAGGTGAGACAGCACACTGAAAAGCCTTGCTTCACTCTTATTGTCTGAAGATTTTACAGGTCTGTTTTGTGTTAATGCTGGTAACCAGATGGAACAACCTGGGCTGCTAATCAAGATTTTTCCTTTTCAATGCCCTACCTCCAGAGTAGAGCACTGATAGCCTCAAAACAGCTTCAATAATATGTCTGGAAGAGGCAGTTTCTGTACAGATCACAAAATATAGTTACAGGCAACAGTTTCTTAGATCTTTCATATGAATAAAAAATCAACAGGAAATACTACAAAGAGTGGACTATCTGAAATTTTGCTAATAGCCATTTCCTTACAGTCTTCAGTTGGTATATGAAAATGGAAATAAACAGTCAAAAAATATCCTTCTGCAATTAGTCTTTTATGAATTTCACTTAGTAAGCTATAATTGGTCATCATTGTCTTATAAAATGTGAGCCAATGAGGAAAATGTGATAGTGTGTCTCGAGTATATAGCCTGGCTAAATAAAATTTTTCACCTCTGTTAATCACATAATTTCATATTTTGCTTGTAGCTACTAGGCCTTGTGAGACTAATCTAGAGAAGCAGCTACACACTGCTCTGTTGTCAAGGAAACACTCGTAATCACCAGTCAAACCATAGTAGTAAAATTTTTCTCATGGTAATTTTTCTCTCTCCTTACTTGGGAGAGAAGATACTTCCAGCTTCTGGTTCCTGCTCCAAATAATTTTGGTGTATTTTATCATTGTATCATTGAATATACAGTCTTGGAAGCAGAGAGGTGTAAATCTCTAACTCTAACCGGAGAACTGTGCTGTATTTTAACCAGAATTTTACATTAGGGACCACAAACTCTACCTAAGTAATGTGAAAATAATTTGAATATAATCTCAGTTGTGTTTTATTTTTTCTTAATAGTTATGATATAATTACTTTTAAAACAAAGAAAGAGGTATAAAAGGATATGACGATTTTATAAGAGAAAAGTCATATAACCAAGAATTGAAAAGGTTACCTATATACTAAGCTAAGGTTACTGAGATGGCTCTTACTAAATCAGTAATAAACGTTTTTGGTTTTTTTTCTAAAATAAAATCTTAGAATAAGGGGAATAAATGGCATATTGATGATCTAGGAGACAGTGCACTGCATTTTGAAGGGGAACAAATATTTGCTTGACATGTAAAGAGCATGCATTAACGTGGGATATAATTACTTCTCTTCTGGTATAACTTCCAATGACTAATTCCAGACATTTTTATACTAGGACTATATTGAAAAAAAAAATAAAGCAGGTCTGAGAAAAATCTTTTAAAGTTTTTTAGCAGCTTCGAAAAAAAGTCACTAAAAAAAGTGACAGATCATATGCAGTATGATATAAATGTAGAAAGCACAGACACCCAGATCATTCAGCAGCACTGAAAAATCTGACCAGTATAAATGCCCAATTTAATTCAGAATTCATCTTTTTCTCCCCAAAAGTTTAAAAGAATCTAAATCTGGAACCTAATCCAGTGAGTGTGCACACAGATGTCAATCTTTCAACAGATAGAAGTAGACTCAGTGTAAAACTCAAAGATGAAATTGAGTCTAGCACGCCAGCTGTGGTTATCACTGAGTTTCATGGATGAGAACTTTACCTCCACACTTGTATATACTCTGATTTTGTAAAAGAAGATCAAAATGAGTTCTGAGAGTCACTTGGATATGTAAGAGTAAAAGGTCTGATGCTTAAAGGAAACAACCCTTCAGAGAAAATTCAGAGGAACAGGATCATGTTTTCAAAATTTTTCTGCAGATATAACTACACTGAGCCAAGGTGTCATTATTAAAATTGAAGTAATTCTAGAAATCATCTGAAAAATTGTCATGCAGTATCTCTGTAGTCAACAGAGATCTGGTAATAACAATGAAGAGAAACTATATATACATTTACTTCTCAAGTAAACTCTGTGTTGACTGCACAGATTTGTTTCTGCCATAAGGCCAGTTTGTTTAAAACAGCAGTTTCATATAGACATTTACATTGTGGGCAATTAAAATATTTGGGTCAGGAAAAGATGCCTGTATCTGGGAAAACAACATTTCTGAGTTAGGGTGGTGTACATGGAATAAAGATGGCAACCTTTTTCGTGTTCTCTTCTTTAAACTCAGAAAAAAAAATGTCTGGAGAAAAAGCACAGGGAAATTATCACGAATATAAATGCCTTTCAGTCTCTAGAGCATCAACGGAACTAATATGGGAGCTTGGATGTTTTCCTTTCAGGTCAATTGGCTGCAATCTGGCCTCACTCAGCTTCTCCCTGTGTGCTGAGATCAGATATTTTCTCTGTGAATAGGCTCAGATCAGTCTTGTTGCTTTCCTGTATGCAAGGATATACTATGACAAGGGATTCTTTGCGTTACACTGTTGTTGTACTAGGGGTGATGGGTACAGGAAAAAAGCACCTGTACATGTCACATTTCCACAAATGTATTGCCAAGTCCCGTGGTATACATGCTCCTGTAATATAGCCCAGAAGAAAATGTCTATTTTTTGAGAAAGGAGTAGCCACATTGTAGAAGCCCTATGGGGATTTTGAGTCCAAAATCTGGAGAAATTGATTTTAAGCTGGAACAGATAACTAAATAAGTTATGTCATAATGGCCCATTAGAGTATAACAATATGTTGCCTTTTAGATAACTTTCAGTTTGCTAATTTGAAAATTGCAACCATATGAAAGCTTTCAGAGTGACAGCCTATTTGTTTGTAGTCTGGTATTTGAATATGCCAAATATTGGTTCTATTAAACTATTGTAAATCTAAACATCTACTTCAGACACATTTTCTTTCTGCATGAACACAAAGGCATAATGTACCATGTTTTGCTGATATCTGCATGATTAACTACATTTGTTTTCTATTTACCACAGAAAGCTGTGCTCTGGAAAATCTGCTTGAAACATTCAAGCTTTCACTTGGGGACATTTCTCCCTGTACAATGACCAAAGAGCAATAGAGGTCAGTAATCAGAAATCTCTAAGGACACTCATTCTCATGGCCTCATTAGTAGGGTCTTAATTAGTTGTCACCCAGGCTAGCCTTGACTTGTTAAACTCCTGCAGAATGCAATGAAGGGCAGCTGATGTGTTCTCAAAATGTCACATCTTGTATCCAGGCTCCATTTTATGATACTTCTGTTTGAAAAGGTTGGTCTAAGTAAAGGAAAAGTGGTTTTCTGATCCTTTTTGTATCTCTTAGTAGGGTCTGTGAATTTACCCTTATTTCATGAGGAAAAGGGTATTATTTTAGAACATTTCATGTAAGAATATTCTTTTTACAGATGCAATTTCTTATATATATATATACATTCTTTATTTTTCCAACTTCCATGTTTCTGTCTTTATATGTGGAGTGTGTGTGTGTGTATACATCTGTGTAAAGAGAAATGTGTATATATTAGAAAGGTAACTGAGAAAGGATGTTCTTTAATGTATAAAATTTCAAGTTACTAGATATTTTCTCAAGAAAGTGCTTCTTTTCCATAGCTATCCTCATGCTAATATAAATAAATAACTTGCTATTTCCAGCCTAATTAGTGAATGTATATCTGCCTTGGGCAAGGAGGGCTGGACAAGCTGACCTTTAGAAAGCTCTCCCAGTCCAAGTTATTCTGTGACCTTATTTATATACACACACACAAAAAAAAAAAAAAAAAAAAAAGTGTGTGCACACACACATTTCCCAAGTGAAAATGGATTTCAAAAATGCCTTGATGATGAGTTATTGTCTATTTACATGTCTCCAGGATTTTGGTAAAATGGAGATTAAAAACTCATGTGAAGAAAAATACATTTGAGTTATGAATATGGTGGTGACCAGTGATCAGACAGGTGATGAGCCCTTTTGGGGCTCTTAGCCTTGGATTCCATGGTTTGGAAGAAGAAACTTCTGTACAGAGAGTAAGCTCTTCAAAAATCTACTCAACAGTTGGAACAAGCTGTTTTACTTCATATTAATATTATACACAAACTTAATTATTATTATAATGGTATTATTATTGTTATTATTACTATTACCTCCTGATAGATTTCTGAATGACATCACATCCTGCTTTGTGTATGTCAGCAGTGATCTTTACATCTCTGTGGATGGATGACAAATTCAGAAAGAAGGCAAAATATATAATGCATATATTTAAATCATGTGCATTCATATAAAAGACTTATGAGTGACACCAAGTGTGCTACTTTTTCTCTTATAAATGTAATCTTGAACAACTGAAATGATGAAATCTCAAAAGATTTTCTGAAGAATGCTACTAAATTGATTTTATAAGTCACAAGCGATAGAGATACATTAAAAAAAAGCTACATTTGAAATCACAGGGTTGTAGTGAAAGGATTTTTTTTTTTGCTTTCTGTTTCTAAATGATGTTTGTACCTCACTGGACAAAATTTTCCCCAATGTATTTTCTGACTGTGTGTCAGCTGCCCCTAAAATAGACTGGCCATACATTCATTCCTTTAAACCTTTAACCAGCAGTAGTAAAACTACCTGAGAGATGAAAGAGCTATGCTACTTTAGACAGTAAAATATCACAGACTATTACCAGCATATGACTCGCACAAAAATATGTTACCCTCTCTCCTCTTCACTGACTTGCCAGACACCCTAATGGAGCGGGTTATAAAGGTAAGGGAGAGAAGTTCCCAGTGAAAGAATAGGTGGAGAATAAATTAAATCTCACTTGAAATAAATGAATATAAGAGCCCTCCACCTGCACATTGGGCACTTACATTCAGTGATGAAAAGTAGTCCCCTGGGTAGCTGAGTTTTTAGGTGGAATAGTAGTTGCTGCAATAATATGTATTTCTAGTAATTTTTTTTTTTCTTTCCTGAGGAACCCAGTGATGTGTTGCCAATATCTTGAAGGGATTCCACTCCAAAAATATGCTCCTAACACTATGATAAATTATTTCAGTAAGGATTTTGATTACTGAGTAAAGACAAGGTAGCAGGAGATGTTTTCATTTCCTTGCTTAGGCAGAATTTATTAGAAAAAAAAATGTCAAGAGAAAGAAGGGACTCACTAGTTAATAAACAAATAAGAAACATTGCGCTTTTTGTTATATGGCTTGTTCCTGAAAATATCTCTCATATAATTATCTTGTACAACAATTGACAGATGGTATGGTCCAAAAGGTCATATACGTTAGGACAATTCTGGTACAATTTATCAAGATCTATTTGGTCATAAGGGCCAAAATAAAAGTATTAATTTGTTCCATGGTAGTGATCAGAGTCTAGGGAGTGAAAGAGGTTCCTTTCTTCCTGCATCATGACACTATCACGGCACTATTAAGTAATTTTATGTATTGTGCTCTGCAAGTGAAAACACCCAGTTGTTGCTTCCCTATCAATCAAACATTTCTGTGGGTAGTTATCTGACTCCTCTGTAAGATCTGGCTGACCTGCTGTTTTGTGGATCCTGCTAAAAATCTTGAGATAAAACTTTTCTTGTTCTTTCAGATTGCAGAAGGGCCACCAGCTATGGGAAGGGTGTTTGCAGCCGTGCACACTTGCACCCATTCCCACCGCTGAACAGCCATCTGCTGCACATGCTGCTGCTACCAGTTATTCTGACAGATTTTCCAAATTCACTTGATTTCTGGCTGGAAGAACTCTTTCACTCCTGCATCTAGTTCTTTTAGCCTTCCTTTACATCATGAATTAATTTAGTTAAGCAGCAAATTGTAGTCATATACTTACTGAGAGTTATTGTTATTTTATAGCTTAATTAGTGTAGTTAATTATATTTCGTAATTATACCATGCTTTGTTTCTATAAACATGGAGGTCATATTATGTGTAGTCAGATCAGCTGTAGAGTTTAAGCTAATGATTATTTAATTATGAGAATAATTTTTTTTTAAGGCTACATACTGACAATGGAAACTGGGGATAATGTCCTGTATTGACTCATTTTTTCATCAATTTTTTTATACAGGCTCTGTCCTTTAAGACTCATTATTTTCTTGTTCTTTATCTGAAGATGAATACATTTAATGTTTAAGTTTTCCCGTGATCTGTAAAATCCCATATGGGGATCCAAAGGTGTGAAATAATTGGATAATATGATGAATTTTATTTACTCACCTGCTTACAGATGAAAAAATAAGTGCAAGAACTGTTGAGCACATATATGGGGTTTTTTTACTGTGTTAATGTTCTATTAAAGTAGTCTTTTATTACATTATGTAGTGAAGGTTTTAATGCTCAGATGTAGAAGTTAATATGCATGGTAGTTTGATAAAAGATGTAGCAAAAACTAATCAACTTATAAAGTTATCTTTTATTTTATTAGTAGCACAAATCGTGCTTTTGCATCCAAATGCATGCTGATAAATACACCAGCTTAAAAATTCCACCTCCCTGAAAGAATCTCAGCATACAAATGTGACTTTGATTCAGTTTGGGGAGTAAGATTTTAATTATGCAGTTCTTCAAATTCAGCTGACATTTTTGATTGCTATTTCTGTTCTATTCTCTTGATGATTTTGATCGTGATAAGGTTTTTAATTTCATGACTATATAGCACCAGTGAATATGACACTTTATTCTTTTATGAGAAGAATTCAACAAAAAAGAAATGTACTCTGAAATCTCATAACGCTGAATTCATCATACATGCTATGTAATCTTTTAAGAGAAGTTGTTATGATAATGTATGCTGATATAATCACATGAATGGATGAATCATTCAGAGAAGGTCTATCAGCATAATAGGTATAATATATTTTAAGAATCGACAAAAAACTTGTAAGCAAATTCACAGCTAGGATGGCTTTGCACTGCTGTTCAGTACACAAGTTTGCTGTAACAATGTCTGTCTAACAGCTTTCTTTTCTAATGCCAGAGCATCTCATATTGTTTGTAATATTTAAACTTTTTGCATTTTTATGCTTCTGAAGACAATAAACTTTACATTTAAAAGAAGAAAGAAAAAAGAATTCTCATGAAAGATAAGCAATTAAATAATTACAAAGTTCTAAGTCTCTTGAAAATCTTTTGATGCTATTATGCCAGCACAGCTGAATAACTACTACAGAGAAAGTTCAAGAAAATATAGTAGAAAATGCCCATGCTCTTTTCAGCCATTATGAGATACTTTTAGCTGTTTTTCAAGTGCAAAGAAATTATTAATGTATATGTTGCATTTTATGCCTATAATGTTTGTATTTAGTATTTCCAATGTATGTAAATTCTCTTTGCAGACTGTGAAGCACAGATTTTTATTGAGGTATTATATCAGCAACTTTATTTTTCAGTCACACATTTTGGTTTCAGTCAACTGAAAATGTGATTCGTGCTTATGACTCAGTGTATGAACAACAGTGACCTCATGTGGCTATTGCTTCAGGGATACATGTGTCAGGCAGTACAAAAAGAAACACATATCTTTACGTCAGGAGTATAAAAACATTAAATGATGCCCACTGTGGTTCATTATAGTTATTTTTCTTTTTGTCTTAAAACAATGTTGACTACAATATGTTCATTAAAGTACTTCTTGAGAGAGGAGCTTGATGAATGCAGCCATGAATTTGGCCAACAAACTCTTAGACATAGTTAAGATTTACCAAATACGTGCTCAAGACTTTCTGATTTCTTCCCTGATCACTTAGGTGATTATTAGTTAGTGAGCAAAAAGCCTCTCCTCTCCTCTCCTCTCCTCTCCTCTCCTCTCCTCTCCTC